>PVIU01003202.1:0-150781 GCA_004026605.1 Ondatra zibethicus | reverse complement strand
CGCACGCACACACACACGCACACACGCACACACACACGCACGCGCACACACACACACACACACACACACACAGGGCGGGGGGAGAGATTATTGTAGGCACCAGAAAGGAATGGGACCCCAGGCAGAGTAGACAGCCCCCTTCCCCACACCCCACCCTCCACATATTCCTGGCTCTTACAGGTGTCCCTGACCTGACCTAGCTCCCCAAGGTGTGGGCAGAATGGAACAAACCTGGCTGGCTGCCCTGCTGGGCCTGTCCAGGTGGATGGAGTCTGTCTCTTGTCATGTCCAGTCTTTTGATGGGGTAAACCTTCCCTGAGTGTGTGTGAGGCAGCTGACCTTGAAACAGTTCTTTTAGAAACAGGTGACTGATAGCCTAGGACAGGTTTCTTCCTGCTCCCAGGCCTTTCTCAGCACACCAGTGCCTCTGCTTCCAGAAAACAAACTCAGCAAAAAGAATTACAAAGAAGGCTCAGCTAGGCTGCCAGGGGCACTGGCTATCTGTGGACCCTGCCTGAAGGAGGACAACCATGAAGGCCCCTTTCTCTTCTCTCTGCCTTCTCTTGCCTCAGGATTCAGGAAGTAGGGCAGGGGCCAGGAGATTGAGGGACCGAGAAAAGAAAGGCTCTGTCCTCAACTGGAGAAGATACATGACAAGCTAGGGATCTACGTGGAGATGGTTGCTGCCCTTGTCCCCAGGCCCACTGACTTTCTTGAATTCATGTATCTGTTGTCCCTTAATTATTTAAATCATTTCCCCATAGACAACCCTTCATGGTTTCCAAAATGCCTTCCCGGATGGTAAGGCTCACTGAATTTCCATAGCCACGTGGTGAGGTGGCCCTGCTTTGGTCCCTTCTTCAGTGAGACTGAGGGGACCATGACTCATCAGAGGGGTGGCCCAGCGTGGGCTGGGAAGGGGAAGGTGCCTGCCTGATGATTCGTGAGCAGTTTCTAGTTCCCTCATTTGACGGGATGTTGGAACCCTTCCCTGCTGGGATCTGTTACCCACACTGGACTCAGTACACAGAAGCTCCCCTTGCCCGGCAGGGTTGGGTGCGGCAAGCCCTGTCTGGCCTTATTTCAGGATTTCCAAGCCTCTAGACACCACCTTGCTGGGTGCCCCCAGAATCACCTCCATGCATCCTTTCCTCTTGTGGCCCATTAACCAGTAAGCCACTTCCTGTCCTTCCTTCCACTTCTTAGGATCCCAGGGGCCTGGATGGGGGAGACAGACTTTGCTAAGGACAAGTCTGGGGCTCTCATATGATTCCTTCCTTCCCATCAGAACCAAGGTTAGTGACTTTCCAGAGCACACATGCTGATTGGCTCTAGGGAAGGGGAGGGACCAGCCAAGGCCTGCAGAGTGATGGGGAGGAGGGACAGCCCCTTGCTCAGGTCTCACCAGGTCATGACTCATTTGCCTTGCTGAGTCTCAGATTTCTCCCATGAATGAGGCCTGAAAACAGTCCCCGCAATGAGGATAAAGGTCACTGGGGAGAGGTGGGAGTGGATGGTGACAGCTGTGTGCACCCTTAAGCCTCTGAGGACTTCACAGTGCTGGCGGCTAGGCACTCAAGAAGTAGTCACTGCTCCTTGCAAACTGAGGGGCTTCCTGGAGGAGGTGGTATGGATGCTGGACTCCAGCAGGAGCTTGGGGCATTCTGGTCTATGTGGGCTCTTCAGTGAAAAGGATCGCTGTGAGCAAAAGGGGTGTGGGGATCCAGGGAGCTTCATGGTAGGGAAACTGGCTCTGCCGCAGGAGAGATGACCGACCGACCACCTTGACTGTCCTGCTGGGGCTTCAAGTTCCCCTCAGAGGCACCACTGGGCCTCCACTGGGCCAGATGTCCTTCTTAGAAAAATGGTTTTGATGGCAGAGTGGAAGCTGGGTGGTCCTGGGAGCCAGGTGCCCAATGCCTGGGCGTGAGGAACCATTATCACAGTCTTGTTAGGGCTGAGAGTGGTGGCATTTATCTGAATCCCCAGAATTCAGGAGGCTGAGGCAGGACGATGAAGCATATTGAGGCCAGTCTGGGCCATATTGTGAAATGCTGTTAAAACAAATCTGGTGAGGAGAAGTCAGGGCCTGGTTAATTCTGAAACCGACTGGTTGGTTTAAAAAGTTCTCTGTCACAACCTCACACTGGCCTCAGAACAGTTTGTTCTGTCACTTGGATGCACCCACCCAGCCTGTGTGGGTGGCCAGTCTCTGATGGTGTCACACCGTGGTGTCAAGGATTCTGCTGCTTTCAGGTTAAACAGTGGCTGAGGCCGCAGCTCATTTGGTAGGATGCTCTGCCTGTTGCTTACACAAAGCACTGTGGTCAGTTCCCAGCACTGTGTGAAACCAGGCACACCTGTAGTTTCAACTCTTAGGAGGTGAAGGCGGGAGGAGCAGAAGTCCATGATCATTTGAGCTTGGAGCTAGAGATCATCTGGCAGCCTGGGATGTATGTACCGAAAAACCTTGGATTCTGCATTAAGAAAGATTACGAACCAAACCTATGAAAAACCTATAAAAAAACCATGAAAACAAACAAACACACTTGCTCTTTGATTTCTTTCTTTATGTCCTCATTCCAAACAAGTTCTGAAGACTCAGCAAGATGAACTAGACAGACAGCTCAGCAGGTAAAGCTCTGGCCTCACAAGTCAAGAAGATGAAGGGAGAGACACGGTTTCACACAGTTGTACTGTGATCTCCACACATATGCTGTGGCATGACATGTCCCACTATCACACACACACACACACACACACACACACACACACACACTTTGTATTTATTTATTTATTTATTTTTGCACTTGAGGTCCTAGGACACATTTTTTTTTTTTTAAAAAGAGTAAGACAGGTGTATGGGGAGAGAGTCCCAGCTCCCAGAAGGTACAATCTGGCCACGTGTGAAGTCATATGCCCCAGGTCCTGGATAGACTTCTATCTCTATTCTGCTCCCACTAGACAGGGTGTTGGCAGGGCTGATTGCACCCCCAGAAGCTGCTGGAAGCAGAAGGAAGAGCTAGCAAGCCTGCACCGGTCTTTGGGAGCCTTTCCCAGAGGGCTTGGTGGGACTGCCACCCCTGGCACAGCTAGCTACCGGGAAGGCAGGACAGGTTGGTAAAGAAGAGGGAAGAAAGAGTTGTTGCTCACCTCTGGTGGCCCACATTCTGGGGGATTTCTTGGTCTGTAATGGGACTGGTGATTACCGTCTCTCAGAGGGGTGGGAAGCTGAGCACTGGCTTGTGATAGTCTCAAAGTACTTGGGAATGTGAAACTGTGGCCGAGCAGCTCAGATTTACAGCTGAAGGAGGCAGAATGGGCACTGGGGCCGCTGGAGTGGAACCCCGCAGCCTGGGCCACTGCAAGCAGGCTTGGTTTTTTGTCAGGTATTGTCGGGTTCCAGGCCCTATGGAGTGTGGTGGTGGGGGTGTATGTATTGTATGGGGAATCTTCAGGTTGGCCCGATCAGGGTAGGACCAGAGCCTGAAGCATTGTGCCCTGGCAGGTGACGGTGCAAAAAGGTGCGTGAGGAAGTCTCCAAAACTCTTGCTGTGCTTGACTGGAAGGAACTGTGTAGGTCATGTTGGCCATCCACCTGCCTCAAGGAGGCCTCAGTTCCCAGAGGGAAAAGACTGGACTGGGCGCGTGTGTGTTCAGAATACTTACCTTGGTCCCTCATCTTGTAGTCTCCTGACTTACCTCTGCCCCGAGGGACAAATACTTGGTGCTGAGGGTAGGCCTGGTCTGGGCTAAGCCAGGATATCCATGTCCCTCCTTAGATCCAGGGCTCAGGGAGGTGGCACTGAGTGCCAGCTCTGCTCTCAAAGTGTAAGCTCCAGTGTGGGGCTGCCACTGAGCTGGGGAACGGGTGGTAACAGAGCGAAATCAGCGGGGTCCATTCCACAGCCAAGGTGCATCCCCATCCCCACTGGCATTTCAAAGGATACCAAGAGCAGAGGTGCAGGATTTGGGGTGCAGAGAGGATGAAGTTCTGTATGGAGTTCTTTAACCCCGGTTTACAGGAGGGAACCGGGTCAGTGTCATCCCGAGGCCCTGAGCAGGGAGTGGCTCCAGTGTCTCCAGTGGCTGGGTGGCAGGGAGGGCTGCACCATTATGTCTGCAGGAGGCTGACATGGAGAGGGATTTGTCAAGCCATGCAAGGACTGGACCCCTACCTCAGCAATGGCTCAGTTTTCCTCCCGGAGGGAGAGGCTGTTGAGGGTGGGACAGTCTAAAGAGAGCCAGAGGGATGGCCAGAGAGGGAGGGCAAGACTGGCCAAGAATAGAGAGAGCAAAGCCAGGCTGAGAGAAAGGAGGGGGCACTGCCCTTTGCCTTTCCCTGGCGCTCCTGGCTGGAGTGAAGGCAGCACACCTTCCCTTCTGTCCTATGTCCTGTTTTCCTCCCTCCCCATCAGCAGGGAGGAGCCTTAGCTGGGGCTCTGACCTAATGACTATTGTCTTTGGGGCTGCACCTTGAGGCCTGGGGCCTCCCCCTCCCAGTCTTGAGCCATTTCTGGGAGATCTCAGTCCCAGCCAGCCACCTTGTGATGGCTGGCACATGGGGTGTGCCTGGTTCCTGTGGGTTCTGTCCCAGAAGCTAGGTGTAGGTCATCACAGCTCCCACCTGATCTGGCCTGGGAGGCCCTTCCTGGCCACTGGGAGCCCTATCTCCAGAGATTTTCCCTCTTTAGGGTAAACCTGAGTCCTACCTCTTTGCACTGGGGAGCTGAGGCAGTTGCTCCTTGCTTAGTCCCTGCTGTGAGTGAAAGACTAGGAGCAAGGTTGCCATCTGGCCAGCAGCTACACCCTAGAAGGAAAGAAAACAGGGGACAGAGGGTGATTTAGTCTCACCATAGTGCTCCAGAAGGTCCGGTCTGTGGCATAGCATTGTGCTACTACAGCACTGGTTGGACCTCCTCACCCCAGAAAGTGGAGGGTTTCAGAGTTGCATGGTTGTGATGATAAAGTTCATCTCCAGCTGGCAGTACAGTCTCTCAGACCAGCACTGATGATGGAGGTGTGTGCGTGTGTGAAGGATGTATGTCAGGGGTGTATTTCTTTGGTTCTAACCAATGTGGTGTATGTGTATGTGTGCGTGCGTGTGTGTGTGCGTGTGTGTGTGTATGTGTGTGCGTGTGTGTAGCTGGTATACATTGGGTCTGATGGAGTGGGATATGTGTGATGGTGTGTGTAGTAGTGCTGTGGGTGTCAGTACCTATGTGAGGAAAGGGCAGCACCCAGACCACAGAAATGGTCCCTAGCAGTCTAAGAACTTGCTCCTTCCTTAGCGGCACAGAGGAGGTGACACTGGCCAGTAAGGGAAGGGGACTGTCACTCTTCAGCTGTCAGAGAAATGGACTAGAAGACTTGCATCTAGGCAGGGACAAGTCCCAAGTGGAAAGTGGGCAGGCACTTACAGGGAGTATACTGTCTCTGGACCAGAGGTCAAGGAGGAAGGCGTGTGGGAGTGTCTGAGGAGTTGGCCTGTGGACCTAGGGTCTGGCTCCTGGGGCCATGGTGGAATTGATGATGCAGGGTTTCTGTGGGCTGTGCTGGCACTTGGAAGGCCACATAGTGGCAGATGTGTTTAAGAGCCCATGGGTGCTAGATGAGTCTCAGTTTGACTGTATAGCACTGTGGGTTTGAGGGCAGGCATGCCAGTAGGGCTGTGTAAGCATAAGGGCACACGTGTGAGACTGTGAGCACATCTGTGTGTGGGCACATGTGACCCCGGTGTCTGGAGAGAATGGTTGGGCTTTTTCAGGAACTGCCATCTGCAGGAAACATCTTCTCTGACTTGAGCATTAATCCTGCCTGATCCTCCCAGGTGCTTCCTCTGGTGACCACCCCCACACCCTCTGCTCTCAACTCCAGACCCTGTCCCCATATCCTGCTGCGTCCACCCCACCCCCAATGCCAGTTCTCTGTGGCTTGGATACCCTTCTTTCTTAACCCTTGCCTCAGCATTGAGTGTGCACCCCTCTGCGTTGGGGTGCACACACAGCAGGGCCCTGGGTGGGCTCAGGCTCAGGAGGGTGAGGACAGGAGGCTTGGACCTTATCACACTCCAGGAATCTGGCCACGGCAACAGCTCTGCCCTTTCTCCCTCACAGCTGTTCAAAGTTCTTGCTGGCTGAAGTCACTGTCCCCTGTCCCCAAACCACTGCATTAGCATCTTACCTCACTCTGTGGTCATTTTACTACCTACCTGTTCACTTCTCACAGCTGAGGGTCAGCCTGATGGTTCTGTACCATCAGAACCTTTCAAGGGTTTCCATTGGCTTTTTTTTTTTTTTTTTCCTGAGACAGGGTTTCTCTGTGGCTTTGAAGCCTGTCCTGGAACTTGCTCTTGTAGACCAGGCTGGCCTCGAACTCACAGAGATCCACCTGCCTCTGCCTCCCAAGTGCTGGGATTAAAGGCGTGCGCCACCACCACCACCGGCCCGGCCTCCATTGGCCTTTCAAGAGGATCAGATCTTCACGGGAAGTAAGGGTCTGCCCACCAGCTGCTCCACTGACCCTCTGTTCGACTTTCTACCTCTTGCTTTGGTCTGGACTACCTCCTCCTGCTGGCCCCTCGCCATCCCCCAGTTACAGCTAGAGAACACACACTCAGTGGAGCCTCCCCTCTGCTCCTTCACTGCTCTCTGAGTCCTTATCTCAACCTCGGTTACTCTGACACAATCTTCGTGATATATTCCCAGTGCAGACTCTGGCTTCCATGGATGGTCACCCCAGAGAGGACCGAAGTCTTGTCTATCTCATTCATGGTCACATCCCCAGCACCCAGAACAGAACCTGGCACCCTATAAATATTCCTGGTGAGCCATGTGTACTGGGACATGAGGAGTTCTAAGGCAAGTGGTGTGCTCAGTGTTAGGAATTTTTCTTAACACAAGCTCTCTGCCGACGCAAAAATCCCAATCAAGCCAAATCACAACAAGCCAAATTAAGAAATATCCAGGTTTATGCCGGGTGGTGGCGGCAGTGCACATCTTTAATCCCAGCACTCGGGAGGCAGAGGCAGGCGATCTCTGTGAGTTGGTGGCCAGCCTGGTCTACAAGAGCTAGTTCCAGGACTGGCTCCAAAGCTGCAGAGAAACTCTGTCTCGGAAAAAAAAAAAAAAGAAAGAAATATCCAGGTTTAATAGTTTAATGGGATTCCTGCACCCTCGGGTGGCCCTGAGGGGGAAATGGGAGGCTGCGAAGGCGACCACTGTGGGGAGAGGAAAGAGACCATGAGGGGACCTTCTGGGGAAGCAGTTTAAGTAGACTGGGGGAGTGGTCAAGATTTTGGCGGGCTCATCTTGACACTCCTCTGGGGAGGGGTCAAGGCTTGGCAGGCACAGGGACAGGGGCCTCCAAAGATGGAGGCCAGACCGGGACTTGGGATTTACATTCCAGACTGTTTGTATTAGGGGTAACAGGAAGCTGAGGTGATATTTTGATTAACATCTAGGCTTTCTTAGGAAAAAGGGGTATTGACTCAAGTCTGGCTACTTCCTGCGGGCATAGGGCGACGTGGGAAAGGGGAGAGCTAGGTGTTGGTGGGTCCACGCTCAGCGAGAGGTGTGGCTGGAAAGGCGTCCCATGTACTGTCATCCTAGAGACGTCAGGCATCTCTTCCTTGGGGGAGGTGAGAAGGCAGGTGTCTAGGAAGAAAATATTGTTATTACCAAAGATGAGTGTGCCAGGATGAGAAGCAGGTAGGCCCTTCATTGTGGCATCCTGGAAAACCGGAGGGTGGAAGGTCCTGTCTGCTGGACAGACCAAGTATCCTGAGTAGGTGCCCGCTTGAGCCTGGAGAGATGGTACCAACATGGGTGTTCCAGGAGCTTGGCAGCCGAGGGGGTAGTGAGGATTACCGTGTGAGGTCCTGTCCGTCGAGGTTCGAGAGACCTAGGAGTTAACTGTTTGAGGAGTACTCTGTCCCCTGGGAAGAGTGGGGCAGGTTTAAGGGCATTAGGGTCCACTGGTGTGGGGGCAGGGAGACAACTGTCAGCGTGTGAATGGAGAAGGGACCTTAAAAGGGAGAGGTAGGGTAGGTACCCTGCCAGTGGAGGAGTTTGGACTGGGAGGTAATGGTTAAGGAGAAAGGGCCTGCCATAAAGCAGCTCAAAAGGGCTCAGGCACGTAGGGGACCATGGGGTGGCTCTGAGGCAAGTAAGGGCAATGGGGAGAAGGGAGGATCAAGATAACCTGAGTTCAATGAGGAGCTTGGTTAGTTGTTGTTTGATGAGTCCATTGTCCGTCTGGATGGTTCGTGGGACACCAAACCGAGGAATAATGTGGTCCAGGAGTACCTGAGCCACCACATCTGCCGTTTCACTGGAGACCGGAAACGCTTCTATCCATCCTGTAAAAGTGTCCACAAGTGTTAAGAAATAACGGAGTTTTTTATGAGTAGTCATATGAGTGAAATCAACCTGCCAATCTTTGCCTGGTTGGTGTCCACGAAGCTGGTGTAGAGACTGACGTACATGGTGGCAGGAGGAGCGAACCTGTAAAATACAATCTCGGAGATGGTGGGGTCAAAAAGGGGCTTTAAGAAGCAGAACAGCCGGGCAGTGGTGGCTCACGCCTTTAATCCTAGCACTCAGGAGGCAGTAGCAGGTGGATCTTTGTGAGTTCGAGGCCAGCCTGGTCTACAAGAGCTAGTTCCAGGACAGGTTCCAAAGCTACAGAGAAACCCTGTCTCGAAAAGCCAAAAAAAAAAAAAAAAAAAAAAAGCAGAACAAAGCTTTGGGGAAGCGGCTAAGGATAGCTCCACCCATTAAAGGTGCTGGGTAAAGCAGGTATCACTAAGAAGGAGTGAGAGAAAAATTGTCCTGCAAAAATGCAGGGCAGTGGCAAAGTTTTAAGTGGGGAGAAACGGGTCCCGTTTACCCTATAACTGAAATTGGTGAGGGGAATGTAAGGCCCGAGTGAGATGTTAGAACAGAATAGGTAGCTCCTGTGTCCAAAAAGTAATGGACTTACCCGCTACCTGCAGCTTCACCCTAGGCTTGGAGAGGGTTATGGGATAAACCAAGTCTGGGCAGCATCAATCCTCTGCAAGGCTGAGAAGTTTGAAGGCTGGCAGTTTCACTTGCCGATGTTGGTGAGGCTGGACCTCCGTGGCATGGCATAGAGGACAAGCCCACATGGGGGCATTGTGATTTCCAGTGTCCAGGTTGCTGGCAGATAGGGCATAACCTCGGAGGAGGCGTAGTGCAATCTTGTAAGAGGCTTAAGTCTATTATAGCATGTCCACTAAAATAGCTCTTATGCCTAACGGGGTCGTGGAAATTGAATGATAGGCGTCCCTGGAGCAAACAAAGCCCACCTCAGCCAGGCCCGGTCTTGCCGGTCTAGCCGCTGCTGAGATCAAACTCTTGGCGCGAGCTCGCAGCTTCAACAAGAGTCTGATAATGGACAAAAGTAAGTATGAGTGGGTCCCCCCAAAAACCCTATAGCATAGACAAGAAAAAGGGACTCACCAAGACACAGCCGCTGTAGCCCAGGAGCTGGTTTTAGCATGGCGTGGAGAGCTCAGATTGTGGACTAGGGAGGGGCCTTCTACACGTGGCCTAGGGCCACACAGAAAGGCCGCCCTACCCGATGGGACCTCCAAGATGTTAGGAATTTTTCCTAACGCGAGCTCTCTGCCAAGGTAAAAATCCCAATCAAGCCAATCTTGACTACTTCCCCAGTCTACTTAAACTGCTTCCCCAGAAGGTCCCCTCGTGGTCTCTTTCCTCTCTCCCCCAGCGGTCACGTTCGCGGCCTCCCGGTTCTCCCTCGGGGTTACCCGAGAGTGCAGGAATCCCATTAAACCTGGATATTTCTTAATTTGGCTTGTTGTGATTTGGTTTGATTGGGATTTTTGCATCAGCAGAGAGCTCCAAAATGGGAGTGGATGAACCCAGGACACCTTGCTCTTCATAGAAGTTATGATGGGCACTCATTGATATGCCTGGAGGGGTTGCTTTCTGGAACCTTCCACTGCTTTGAGGGCCTAAGGACACTTCTCTCCTGGAGCCTGGGGCATGGTGGGAATAAGGGCCTAGTCCTATGTCTAAGCATAGTTGCCAGTAGAGATTCCTCAATCCCCAGCTCAAACCTGGGCAACTGTGGGTTTTTGTTGTTGTTGTTGTTTTGGTTTGGTTTTGGAGTACAATGTACTTTCGGTGGGGAGAAGAGCCCTGTGTGTCTACAGCTACAAGGTATTTGCAGCTGGGCTGGAAATAGCACTCTGCTACTGAGACAGTCAGTGCTTTCAAGATGGAGGCCTTGGCAGTCAGACCTTAGAGAGAAGAGGCTATGGGCAGAGCAGGGCATCTGGTGGGAAGGACCTGGACACTGGATCTAGGGCCTGGATCCTGGGAACATGGTAGGAGGGGCACAAAACTAAAGTTCCAAGTATGCCTCCACTGTCTCCTGACTTGGAGAGCTTGGGAAAGGTACCTAGATTCTCACTGCCTCAAGTTCCCCCATGCAGGTTTGGTGTAGCACTCTCTGGCTTTTGATGGCTTTTGGGTTTAAATCTGATCACTTTTAGAAATGGGACAGGGCAGGACTTATGGAAAGCCCAATCAATGTAGCTGTTATTGTGAACCAAGGCTGGTGAGTGGTATGTGTCTGGAGCAGGGATGAATGCAGGGCAAAGGCAGGTCCCTGCAGACTGTCACTAGAGGCAGGAAAGTCAAATGGTTAAATCCAGGCTCCAGACAGTATTACCATAGGCTGGTGGCTTTCCTAGTCAGGGTTACTACTGCCGTGACGAAACACCATGACCTAAAGCAAGTTGGAGGCAAAGGATTAATTTTACTTATGTTTCCACATCCCTGTACCATCATTGAAGGAAGTGGGGGCAGGAACTCAAACAGGGCAGGAACCTGGAGGTAGGATCTGATGCAGAGGCCATGGAGGGAAGGATGCTGCTTACTGGCTTGTTCCCCATGGCTTGCTCAATCTGCTTTCTTATAGAATCCAGAACCACCAGCCCATGGGTGTCTCTGCCCACGATGGCCTGGACCCTCCTACATCGACCACCAGTTAAGAAAGTGCCCTACAAGCTTGCTGGCAGCCTGATGTTACGGAGGCATTTTCTTAACTGAGGCTCCCTCCTCTCCAATGGCTAGCTCATATCAAGTTAACATAAAACTGGCCAACACAGTGGTCTTAGTACCTCCACTGAAATGCCTTTGAACTTTGGTTTCTGTCTCAGTTCATTTGGGCTGCTGTAGTCAAATGCCTGAGGCTGCACAATTAATTAAAAAAAACAGGGACAGAATAAGAAGAAAGTTTGAAATCTCCAAGGGTGGGCATCAGTAGAGGGCCCTCTTACTGTGGTAGTGGCTGAATTCATTTCTCGCAAACAGGCACCAACCCTTCCTACTCTCTTGGCCTAGTCACCTCTTGTTAGGCCCTTGTTCTAAACCAGTGCTTCTCAGCCTTCCTAATATAATTCCTCGTATTATAGTAACCACCAACCATAAAATTATTTTTGTTGCTACTTCATAACTGTAATTCTGCTACTGTTGTGAATTGTAATGTAAATATGTTTTCTGATGGTCTCTGGTGACCCCTGTAAAAAGGTTGTTCAACCCCCAAAGGGTTTATGACCTACAAGTTGAGAAACACTGTTCTAAACATTGTTGCATGGAGCATTAAAAGTAGCCAAGTTGTGTAGATGCCTTGAAGCCATTGCAGTTTCTCTATCTCCAAGAGAATAGAGACGAGAAGCAGATGAAGCTTACACATAGTAATGCCTGTAAGGTTCCTAACATTTGTTTAGTCATTGTTCTCTTTATTGAGAGCCCAGAAAGGTTAAAGTATTTGCCTAGGCTGCCCGGGCCTTGTGGGCCCAGGGTGGACAGGTACCACTACAACAAATGGATATGTGATAGAGAGGTGGGGGAAGACAGAAAAACACAGAGTGATGCGTGCACTGTGAACAGAGGTGGAACTGGAGATATGACAGGCAAGAGAGGGAACTGAGGTCTACATGCTGTTGTTGCCCAGTAGGGACAGCAGGATGGTATACAACAGCCTGGAGCTTATGTAGACTCAGCCCCCAAACCTGCTGCCCGGCCGCAGGGTTTTCAGGCCTTGAGCAATGATGGAGGCCAGAGATGAGGACAAGTTTGCTTTCTGGATAGGACCTTCTCAAATGACCACTGGCTCCGTGATGCCACCAGAGGCCATGTTGGTTTCGGTGGTTCACGCTGCTGTCCCAGGCTGCGATGAAGCCTGAGATCCACGTGGACATACACAGTCTGTGCCGCTGCCTGATGTCTTCAGGCTTTGCTGCCGGGGGGGGGGGGGGCATGCTGATGTCTAACTCCCTCAGGTCATGAGGAAGCTTGTGGCCCTTTCAGCTGCTAAGGGCCATGATTGGGTCCTGATACGGCCAAGGACCATGTTGATGTCTGTGGACCCTGTCACTGCTGAAGCCCATGCGGATGCCCATGGTCTGGGCTGCCGCCTAAAGCCTTGTTAATGTCAGTGAGCTCCGGAGACCTGGCTCCACCCATTGCTGGCCAATGAGTGAGGGCATTGGCATGGCCTGGGAGGGACAGCTGGCCCTGTCCCTTGTCTCTGATCCTGAAACTTTCTAACTCCCCAGGGCCTAGAAGTCACTTTGTCTCCTGCTACAGCGCACCTAGCTCTGGTCATGGCAGAGACCCAGGAGTCCTCTTATGACCCTGGAAGTTAGTGTGGTCATATTTCTGAGAATTAACTTCTTGTGAAGCTTCTTATCCGTAGCCTGCTGTTTCCTCTCCCACTGTGCCTGAGCCACAGATGCCTCTGGCTGCCAGCTTGGGAGTAGGGCCGGTTCACTGCTGGGATGCTTGGATGCCCAATGTATGCTGGGGAAGGGTGCCCTAGGAGTGGGGGGTCTCCTCTAGTCATAACCAGGTACACAGGCAGGGGCATAGGCAAAACCCCAGGCCTTGCATGGCCATGTGTGGGCCAAAGTGTAGACTCTAACCTAACCATGGGGATACTTACCATTGTCCACTGGGGCTCCTCCCTGCCCTATAACTCGTGCGCTTGTCTTTACGTGAGACCATAGCCATGGGGACATCCAGATCCCCTGAACCACACAGTGCACAAAGCTGGAAGGGTCTGTGTCAGTGCCTCTAGGGCAAGGTGTTTCCACTCTGGCGTCTTCTACCTGCATCATGGCTTACAGAGTGTTTGGGAACTGTCTGTGCCTTACCTAATAGCTTTCCTAAGTTGACTTGATTTTTTTTTTTTACAACCCTAGCATTTATTTTAAAAGGAAAAGATAATCATTACTCTAGTGGATAACTGGTGTCCCTGGCCACGAATACAACATGATCACGAAGTTAAGTATTACTGAGATGATGAAGTCAGCTCCTCGAAGGCGTCACTAGGGGTTTACTGCTAGATCCTCAGCCCCCAAAGCAGGACCGGGCACACGAGTTCCCAGGACTGACTGTGCTCCTGAGTCAGTGAGTAAATGCAGAAGGGAATGAGGGAGCTGAGCCACAGTGAAGAGGAGGAGGAGTGGGGGGTCACAGGGGCCCGGAAGCCAGCCAGCCAGCCACAAGTGGACAGACTCAGGTAACTGAAAGGGATTTGAAAAGGGTAGAACTTCCTCACTGTGTGCGTTGGGGTTCTTCAGTGCCCTATTTGGATGCCTCTGCACATCAAAGGACCCCCTGAGCACAAGAGGAACCCAAATTCAGGTGGCAGGCCCCTCTTCCCCATATTCAGCATGAGAGCAGATTCAGGGGAACCTCCATGGTAGAGCCACTGATGTCCTTATCTGACAAACACGTGGGAGGTGCCAGCCTCTTCTACCACATGTCTACTTGTGGCCAGCATGATCTTTGGGGCTTCCTGCTTCACCTTCCCCAACAGGAGACTGGATGGCCAAGGGACCCCCTCTGCTCCCTCCCCACAGCGCTTGCCAGGCTGTGACGGCAGCTGAGCTCAGGGCCTGGGGTTCGGGTCTTTGCCTGGCAGGAGCCTGTGGGGGTGGCTGCAGCATAGCATCCGGGTGGGAGGCCTGGTACAGGAAAGCTGACGTCACCCCTGACTCACTCTTCAGACAGGGCTGGGGGTGGCCTGTCACTCATCCCTAGGGTCACTCTCACCTTCATAACTACCCTGGCTCAGGCCTCTCCTCAGGCCCAGCCACTCACATTGCCTCTCCTCCCTGGGCCATCTGCTGGAGGCTAGGCTTGGAAGGAGGAGGAAGGGAAAGGGTGTCAGGGCAGAGCCTCGAGCGTCTGACTGTGGAAGGGAAACCCATCCTGTAAGCAGACTGGGTGGACAAACCGGAATCCCAAAGGCAGGAGGCCAGTGACGTCTAAGCAGCCATCCAAATAAATGGTTACAGAAAATGACACAGAATTATCATTTGTTCCAGATGAGTCCCACACGGTTTTAATTGAAGAAAGAAAAATACATAAAACCTGAGCCCCAAACTCACTTGTTAGGTCTGTTCTGTAAGAGTCAAGCCATGAAAAACCTTAAACACAAACCAACAGCTGTGTGCTCACTTACTGTCCAGTGATGAGGCACTGGCAGCCTGAGGAGGAGCCAGCCCAGTTTATGTCCAGAGTCCTGCCTCCTCTTGGAAGGCTCCCAGGGGACGATTCTGGAGAACAGGGTCCTGAGAAGGTAGCAAGGGATGGCAGATATTCCCCAGATGACTCATTTGTGGCAGCATCCAAGAGTTGGTAGGGGCACCTTTAGTCGGAACAGCAGGTGGGGAGGGATGTGGGCTCTTCTACCCCAGCCTTGGACTTTCACCCTGGTACTGAAGGTGGGGTTTTCCCCTGATTTGCAGATCTGGCAGAAGGAGAAAGCAAACCCCTCTTTTATGGTTAATTTGGCCTCCTTGAGTTCACCTGTGTATGTCAGAGCTGAAAAGGGGACAGCTCCTAGGAGAGTGGCGTATGTGTGACAGACGCAAGGACTGAAGTACCCAATCAACTTTCAGCAACACACTGTCACCCTGTGAGAAGGCCCAACAGTGGAGTCCAGCATTGGCCGTCAGGGACCTGGAGTTTCCCACAAAGCTAAGTTGATTTCATTCCTGCTGCAGGGACCTCAACTGGTGGGGCTTCCCTCTTCTCCACAGCTGGAAGGCTATGGCTCCAGGCATGGCAGGTGACTCTGGTCAGCAAGACTAGACATGATGGTCCTCCTTCATGCTCTGTAATTTGTCCCTGGAATCAGCCATTAAGTCATCTGTGAGGCCGATGCCAAGGATAAGAGCCCCTATCACCTTCAGGGATCTATGGTCCAGACTCCCTGGCTGGGTTGCCAGTTCTGCTGTATCAGCTTCCAGACTGACTCGGTGGGAAGGGACCGAGGCACAGCCTCATAGCCCTGGAACCAACGTGCATGATGGTGACACTGAGATACTGGACACTGGCCCAGGAGTCCTTGTAGCTTTTCCCTTGCATTGGATCCCCGTGGGATCCAAGCTCCAGGCAAAGAGGAAAGGTACAATATTCTGCTTCAGAACCCATATACCGTACCGTCTTCTGGGGGTCCACACAGGTCCTAACTGTAGGCCTCCAAGACAGCAGGGACATAGGATCTGTAGGAAAGCTGGAAGGCTCTTACTAGAGGCACAGAAAATTGGCTCCGGGAATAAGGATTTGGGAGGCTGGGTTTTGAACACCGTCCCCACCCACCATGTTTGCTTCGGATGGAGTTCAGCCACCTACCAACATTTCTTGCCCCCAACCCAGGAGCCTGTCCGGGGAGGGGGGAACCCATGCACAGCTGGGCCCCACCACATTCGGGAGGAGGGGGCTGGCACTTGTGTGTGGGAGGGCCAGCTCTTCATTCTCACAGCTTAGTGTGGGACCAGGGCCTGTCCCAGGAGGGTTTGCAGTTCTAGGAGACTGAAAAGGGGCAGGTTCTGCAAGTGGCTCTCCATCTTCCTCTGAAATTCCCGCCAGGCCTGACTAGGCCCTGGGAGAGCCCAGCATCGTCAGCAGAGTTCCCCTTCAACCCTAGCCGGTAACAAGGGAAGTACTTCTTTTGGGGCCCTTGGGGGTTTCCCTGGGCCCCTTGGGGAAAGAAGCTGCCCCAGTCCTAAGTGGAAACTCGTCATAGGCCCCTGCTACCCTTCCCCCATAAGGCCCCCAGACCCAGGGTTTTGGCTTCAAGGGATTATTACTCCAGCCAGGCCAACTTTCAGTAAAAACCTGCCATGCGGAAAAGGAGGCAGCCGGTTTCCTAAGGTCCCTAAAATGAGACAAGTGGTGCCCTTTCTTCTAATGTATCATCATCGGTAGCAACAGGTAATTGGTCTATTTTTTTCCCCGAAATTTCTAGGATGAAACCCCTGGGAGAAAATGGGGAAAGTGAGGAAGTCTAAGACCTCAGTAACTGGAAGGCTGGGTAGCTGGGAAGCTGAGTTCTCCAAACACCTAGCGGCCTGGAGCTGGGCAGAGTGGGGAGCGCTCAGGCCTATACTCTGGGGAGACGTGGGTGGGGCCTCTAGACGCCTGGCTGACACTTGTCACGGTCTGGTCCCCAGTTTCTCCCCTCCCGTGCTCCTCCCCCAGGTGCCCCCCCTCCCAGTCCGCTCCGGGAGCCCCGAGGGCGGCTCAGCCCACGTCCCACGTGAAGCCGCGGGGGCGGGCGCCGGCGCCTTCCTGCTCTACCCTTGTATGGTGACCCGAGGGGCCGGCCCTCTAGTACTTAAGCCCGGGCGCGACAAAGCGCGCCCAGAGCCAACAGTCGCCCAGGCCACACAGTCGCCGCCGCGGGAGCCGGGGAAGGGCAGACGAGGAAAAGGACCGCGGGGAGCAGAAGGCTTTGCGATGCCGATCGCCATGAGGCTGGAGGCGGCGGCCGAGCTGGAGTGTGCGGCGCTGGGCGCACTGCTGCGGGAACCGCGGGAGGCCGAGGGCACGCTGCTGCTCGACTGCCGCCCGTTCCTGGCCTTCTGCCGGAGCCACGTGCGCGCCGCGCGGCCTGTGCCCTGGAACGCGCTGCTGCGGCGCCGTGCGCGCGGCACCCCCGCCGCCGCCCTCGCCTGCCTGCTGCCCGATCGCGCGCTCCGGGCACGCCTGGGTCGTGGGGAGCTGGTCCGCGCCGTGGTGCTGGACGAAGGCAGCGCGTCTGTGGCCGACCTCCCGCCCGATGGCCCCGCTCACCTACTGTTAGCCGCACTGCTGCACGAAATGCGCGCGGGGTCCACAGCTGTGTGCTTCTTGCGAGGTGAGCCCGCGCCCCGCATCCCGCACCCCGCGCCCCGCACGCCACGCTCCGCGCCTTGATCGGCTAATCTTATTCTCCCCGCAGGTGGCTTCGAACGCTTCCAGGCATGCTGTCCGGATCTGTGCTCCGAAGGCCCTGCCCAGGCACTGTCTCCTGTTGGGGCTGAAAATAGCAGCTCTGGTCCTAGGGCTCCCGTCTATGACCAGGTGAGTTGAAATCAGAATTATTTGATTTCCTGTCTAGCTCCATTGCCCACACTAGAGGGATGCCTCTGGGGAAAGCCAGGGGTGTATTCAACTACGTGTATGTGTATGTGTGTGTGTGTGTGTGTGTGTGTGTTGCATCCTCATATAGACTTTAAGGCATGAGTGGCATCTGTGTGTCTGAACGTATGTCCCCTTGTATCCTAAAGACTTCAAATGTCCTAGAGCTCCTCTTGTTTGTAGCCAGCCCATGATGTCTCTGCCTCACCAGGGCTCAAGCCCTCCAGGCTAAGGCTGAGGTCTCACCACTGTCCCTTTCCTCCTCCAGGGTGGTCCTGTGGAAATCTTGCCCTACCTGTACTTGGGCAGCTGCAGCCACTCCTCAGACCTTCAGGGGCTGCAGGCCTGCGGTATCACAGCCGTTCTCAATGTCTCTGCCAGCTGCCCCAACCATTTTGAGGGTCTTTTCCATTACAAGAGCATTCCAGTAGAAGATAACCAGATGGTGGAGATTAGTGCCTGGTTCCAGGAGGCTATCGGTTTCATTGGTAAGGGAGCCTGAGCCCAGGGTTCTGAGGGAACTGTCGGGGAGAAGGTAGGGGGGCTGTTTCCTCTGTTCGCCTTCCTGTCTGACTCCTCCCTCCCCATTTCCTTTTCAGACTCAGTGAAGAATAGTGGGGGCCGGGTGTTGGTGCACTGCCAAGCTGGAATCTCTCGCTCGGCCACCATCTGCCTGGCATACCTGATTCAGAGCCACCGAGTGCGGCTGGATGAGGCCTTTGACTTTGTTAAGCAATGTCGGGGAGTCATCTCCCCCAACTTCAGTTTCATGGGGCAGCTGCTGCAGTTTGAGACCCAGGTGCTATGTCACTGAGTCAAACCCTGGCCTGGTCCCACAGTGCTGCCTCTCACTGACTCCTGGGGGACGTGACTGTGGACCGCTGGGCTCCTCTCTGTCTTCAAGTTGGGGTGCTAGGAAAGCCAGGATGATGGCTTTTCTGATGTGGTGCTTCTTCTGCTGGGGCTTTAAGGCTGGCCCTTATCCAGGGGACCAGGGTGGATAGTATATTTGCCCTCCCTCCCCCAACTCTGGCAGAAATGAACTGGATACTAAACCCATGTATTGTAGTCCCACTATGTTAAAGCCCTTGCTAGCCCAAGGGCTCAAGGAACAAGCTGTGACAAGCAGTAACCGTGTCTAGGGGTGTGCACCCCTTGGTCCAAAGCTCTAGCTTTGTGCTCCCAGGAGAGCCAGGAAGTGATGCGTGTGTCACGTCACTGACATCTTGCCTTTGTGTGAAAGTATGCGTGCGTCTCGCCACAGTTGGTGCTGAGTTGTGTTCAACTGACATTTAACACTCCCTCCCTGACTTCCTCCCAGCCCTGTGGGCCAGGGAGGGGGCCGTTGGAAACAGCACTTTATATTTATATAGAATATTGAGGATGTGTCAATAAAAAGTGTTTTGTTTAAAAAAAGAGCAATAGCACAAATGTCTGATCTCAAGTCCATGCCTGGGATGGCTGAACAACTGAGTGGTCTTCACCACCCTGGCCTGGGGGCTTTCCCACACAGGGTCTAGCTTGTGTTTGAACTGGGAGGGTTCAGGGAGGCAGATTCCAGTCTAGGTCTTAAACAGCTCAGTGCTTCCCTGATCAGATCCCACTTCCTTGAGAACCCCATTTTCCCAGTGTGTGATGTGCAGCTGTGTGTTGACTGATGGCACTCAGATCATTGTCTGGAACCCAGAACAGAGGGCACTGGCTTCCTGGGGCTGAATGAAGGGTACAAAACCGGTCCCCAGGATCCATTCTGTCTGCCCTGGGGTAAGGCACGCAGAAGCTAGGGTTGTTCTCAGTCTTCCTCCAGGCCCAGTCAAGTTTCTATTGGGACGTGGCTATGCTTTTGATGTCCAGCTCAGGGTGGGTAAGGGAGTCATCATCATCTCATACACCGCATGACCGGTGCTGGCCGTCCACTTCACCTCATTCCTTACCTCCCGTGCTTCTAACATCTTATCTCCTAACAAATGGCCTTTCTTCTCTTCTCTCTCTCTCTCTCTCTCTCTCTCTCTCTCTCTCTCTCTCTCCCTCTCTTTCTTTCCTCTTTTACCTTCTTTTTGTTTGAAACAGTCTCAACTATATAGCCTTGGTTTGCCTGGAACTAGATACAAAGACCAGGTTGGCCTCAAACTCACAAGAGAACCTCCTGTGTTGGCCTCCTGAGTACTGTGATTAAAGGCACACACCACCACAAATACATTTCATACTCTCCTTAAAATTTAGTTGGGAGATTAAAAAAATAACAAACTTTATCATCTTCACCATTCTAAGTATTCAATAGTGTTATAGTCACAGTGATTTTCTCTAGACCTTTACA
Organism: Ondatra zibethicus; assembly: GCA_004026605.1. Lineage (NCBI taxonomy): Eukaryota > Metazoa > Chordata > Mammalia > Rodentia > Cricetidae > Ondatra > Ondatra zibethicus. Next base: position 130,993 of record PVIU01003202.1, on the reverse strand, counting down.
TCTTGAAAATGGGAACACATTGTATGTTGATACTAACTCCCAAACCCTCCTCCAAGTGGCCTCTGCATTCTGCTGAACTGGTGACTCTGGGGACCTCAATAAGTGGGGTCATACAGCATTTTTCTCCTTTAAAAAATACATTCTTTTTATTTTTGAGAATTTCATACAAGTACACAGTGTGTTCTGGTCATATTCACTTCTCCCTCCAACCCCAACAAATCCCCTCCCATCTTCATGTCCTCTTTTTGTTTCATGACCCACTAAGTCCATTTAGTGCTTCCCAACTGCTCATGAGTGTAGGCAGGGCCATCCAATGGAGGTTGGGCACATCCCCAAAGAAAAAATGACTCTAACAACCATCAGTTGCCAATACCTGCTTAGCTAGAGGCCTTGAGAGCCCCTCCCCATCCACGCTGGGGTTTTGACGGCTTGATCTCACACAGGTAACCTCAGCTGCCACAAGTTTGAGTGCCACAGTCGTGTCCCTTCCAGAAGACAGTTCACAGCTTTCCTCCCCATCTGCTGCCTCTTACATTCTTTCTGCCCCTTTGTCTGAGATGAGACATTCTCTGTGCTTTGGAGGGGACAGGGTGACAGATGTCCCATTTAAGAGCACTTGCGGCCACTGATTCTCTGCATGCTGACCGGTTATGATTCTCTGTGTTAACCTCTGCTTGATGCCAAAAGAAGCTTCACTAGCCAAGGCTGAGCAGCGCTGCTTCATGAAATGGGTTCCTGGCACAGCTGGTTCTCAGATCCTCTGGCACTAGCAGGTTCCGTGGAGCCCTGTGACTCATGTCCACCAGTGTTGTCTTCTCGTGGCCATCTTACTTAGTCCATCTTAGTTTACAATATTCTTGTTTGAAGGAAGAACTACATTTTTGGATGAGGTATGAGATTTTCCACCCAAGCAATGTGATGATGATGATTTACAAAGTGTATCTAACCAGTTAGGCCATTATTATATATATTCTTTGAGACAGGCTTTCACTATGCAGCCCGGCTTAGTCTCAATCTCATGGCACCTATTTCAGACTCCCACATTCTGGGACTAAAGGTGTGAGCCACCATGACATCTCATGCCTTCTTTTTTTATGGCAAAAAATTGAGTATTTACGGTTGTCCATGGGAAGCTTCGACATATATGTGCATTGTGAATGAATCTTTTTTTTTTTTCGAGACAGGGTTTCTCTGTAGTCCTGGAACCCGCTCTTGTAGACCAGGCTGGCCTCAAACTCAGAGATCCGCCTGTCTCTGCCTCCCGAGTGCTGGGATTAAAGGCGTGCGCCACCACCGCCTGGTGTGAATGATTCTTCCCGTCAAGCTAATTTGCATTCTCATCCCATGCATTGAAACCAGTTAACACCTTGCTCGGACATCAGCAGCATCTGCCTCTATACCCCCTCTTTGTGGTTCTCACTTCTATTTCTTGAGAAATGCTGGCCCCAGTTTCAGCAGGAGCGCTGACAGGCCCTTGCAGTCAACAACCGGGGCCCTTGGCGCTGGCTTTCCTTCGCTGGGTGCTGGGGTGGATTGGTTTGTGTGCTCCAGGCTGTTGATTCACGTGGGCTCTCTGCATGAGGGTGTAACCAATAGGAAGAGAGTTGAGGTGCTTTGCATTTTGAATTAGAGAAGTGGGAAGGGGCCCCAGCTGATTATGCCAGGAGGCAGTGGCATTGTAAGGACCACATCCATTTGAGGGTTTGAGTGTTCAAAAGTGTCCATCCATGTCCATCCGTGTGTGTGTCTGTGTTCCAGCCACGGCAAGTGTCCCTGGGTGCTGATGATTGCTGGGTGTTCAGTGTGAAATTTCAGAAATGAAAGCTTATAGCCAGGTGTAGTGGCACATGGCTTTAATCCTAGCACTCATTAGGCAGAGGCAGGCAGATCTCTGTGAGTTTTAGTCCAGCCTGGTCTACATAGTGAGTTCCAGGACAGCCAAAGCTATGTAATAAGACTGTTTCAATCCGCCCCACCAAAACAAAATAAAGAAAGAAACAAAATAAAGAAAGAAAGAAAAAGAAAACCGTATACAGGTGTAGTGACCACACCTTCATTATCAGTTACAATGGGGCAGAGTGCCTGGAGTTCTCAGGCAGATTTTCAGTCCCTGGTGGGGCAGGGAAAGCAGCCTCTTCCAGTGCTGGGGTCTCAGTCCTGCCCATGAACCTTGCTACAATGCTTCTCTGCCCTCTGGTGGCAGAAAAGAATCTAAGGGACGCTATGCCGCTAAGTTGTTTGTTTTGTGCCCCCTACCCAATTTTTAATCCACTTTAGCCAAGATGGGTGGGACTATGGTCCAGCAGGCTCAGGCCTGGCGGACGGTCCTCGGGTAGGAGTGAGCAGATCTTCAGGTGGCCGCTGTTGGGAGGTTGTTCGTGCAGGTGGTTGGGAGGCTGCAGGTGTGGGCTGGAGAAGCCACTATTAAAGGAGCGGTGGGGCAGCGCCTGCGCTTGGGATGTCCTTCCGTGCTTTGGTTCTGTATATTGCTGCTGAGAGGGTAGTGAGGCCCCACCATGGGGAGCTTGAGAGGCGTGTGGTCTTGGATGCTAGCTTTGCTCTCCTTGCCGGGTAAGCTGGCTCCTGCCTCTGGGGGCACGTGGAGAAGCCAGGCGCCGTAGCTGTAGCTTAAAGTAGTTTTGAAGGAGCTTCATGGCTCCGCATGGAGGTCTCCTACACCCGTAGGAGCAGAGGGCCCGCCTAACCGTAGATTGTCCAGCACCAGACCACATACCTACTTGTTTTAAGGCACAGGCTCTTTTCTAACCCGGCTAGGGCAGCAGTTACTCCAGCTCTGAGCCTGGGTTGAGGAAAAGCTGAAGAGAAGGGTCTGAGGCTAGCCCTAAATCTGGTGCCGCCACAAGATTTAAATTTCATCCTGCCTCTCTTCCTCGTCCCTTTTGCCTCACGTGCTGCCCTAGCCAAGTGTTTGTCCCTCGAAGGGCCCTCCTTCGTTGAAGGCATCTAGGCCTTGCTGTTAGGCGGGGTTGAGTGGGAAGCCCAGGCAGGCTCAGGGCTGCCTGCCGGGAGGTCTCCTGAAGGGGCTGGGTGTTGCTTCCCCATGCCCTGCTGTCCCATCTCACCAATGGAGCCCTGGGGGGCATCTGTGTGTCTGCACTTGTCTGCCCGGCCAGGTCTGATCCTGGGAGCACCCTCACCACCCAGATGTTCAGGAGTATGCAGTACCAGTGTCCCAGAAGGCTTCACTCCTGAAGGGAGCCAGGTATCTCAGGACAAGGACATCCCCGCAATTAACCAAGGTGAGACCACTGGATCATACTCCCAAAAGTCACGCTGAGTGTGGGCATGCAGAAAAGGTTGAAAAGAAATGTCCCCACGTATTCTTGGACTTCTAAATAAGTTCATGTTTCATGAGGAAAAGCTTAAATCTTTTTTTTCTGTATTTTTTTTTGCTGGTGAATTATTATTTTGATTCTATTTAACTTTTATTGATTCTCTGTGGGTTTTACATCATGTATCCTGATCTCACCTATCTCCCCATCTTCTCACACCCACCCTCTGCCCAAGCAACCTCCCCATCAAAACAAAACAAAATTTAAAAGAAAAACCAAAACCCAAACCAAACAACAACAAATCTCGTTGTGGATGCTGTAGTGTGGTCTGTTGAGTCACACAGTCTGCCCCTTAGTCCATTCTTCTTTACTTGTAAGTGTTCATTGCTAGGAATCATTCACTGGTCTGGTTCGAGGCCTCTGGCTTCTGCTATAGCATCAACAATGGGTTCTCTCTGGGGCTCCTCTTGGATAGCCTGTTGTCCTGTGTCCTGCCGTTTTGGATCTGTAGGTTCTTTCACCTGCTTGACAGTTCATAGATGAGGTGGATACTGAGGTGGGCCAACTCATAGCCTTGGTTCTGGGCCTGGATGGTAGCGGGGCTGGTCAGCCGTCCAGCTTCCCTCATCCTCACTACCTGGATATGCGTGAGTTCCAGGAGAGCCAGGGCTCCACAGTGAAACACTCGTCTTGAACTCACCCCTCCCTTCCCTGCCAGAGAGAGAGAGAACAGCATACTGGCTCTCTGTCAGCCTGGGAGTTGAGCAAAATCATTAGTAGATATTTGAGAACATACCAGTCACTCCGTGGGGGACAGTGTACAGGTGTGACCTAGCCAGTGGGGGGTGGGGTATTAAAGAACGAAGAAGCCTGTGGCTCAGGGCCTCCCTGTCTGGGAATCTCAGGCAATGAGGAACACAGACACATTGGGCTGAAGTTGGTGGCAATGAAGATGAGTTCAGATAATGGAGACATCATGGGCTGAAATGTTGGGGGAAAAGAGGTAACCTTGGCTTAGGGTAGGTGGTAGCCACAGTGTGATCTTCTCCGTCCTTTGTGAGCTGGTTAGAAGCTCAAATGGGCACCAGTCCTTACTTGGTCATTGTCCTCTGTAGGTAGCCAGAGCCAAGAGTCTTCCTGGCACTCATTTTCAATGCCATGGGTAGCTTCTCCCATGCTGGGGCTCACAGTAGCTGCCAACAGCTGCCCCTGCCTATATGATGTCTTATTGGGAAATGCCACTCTCCTCAGCTGCTGTAAATGATGGCTCTGATGGCTGTCAATACCACACAACTGTACCAGATCCTGCAACAGCTCTCAACCTTCCTGCTGCTCTGACCCTTTCATACAGTTCCTCATGTTGTGGTGACCCCCAACCATAAAATTATTTTCATTGCTACTTCATAACTGTAACTTTGCTACTGTTATGAATCATAATGTAAATATCTGTGTTTCCTGATGGTCTTAGGTGTCCCCTGTGAAAGGGTCATTGGATCTCCAAAGGAGTCGTGACCCACAGGTTGAGAACCAGTGATGTGGAGCATGCTCTTTTAGATTTAAGGATGCAGATTTGATTGGAGATAATCTTGAGGGGGCTCCTCTTACCTGAAGAGGACTCATAAGGGGTGCAACTGGTCTGTGTCTCCATCTGTCGTTTGAAGCTCTGAGATCAGGCAGTGCTACTGAATTCTTCTCAAGCCTCTTGCGGCTTCCGTCAGTGCCTCATGGGTCCTCCTGAGATGTCTCTTCCCAGCAGTCAGCTACAGAAGGCTCCCTGACTAGGAGGAAGATGAGAAGCCAAAGTGAATAGAGACAAAAAGTATTTACCCTCCTCAACTTCCTTCTGTGGCTATGACTTTGTAATTTCAGTTCCTTTACCTCAAGGGTCCAGAATGTAATGTGTGATTATGGGAAGTAGACGGTGGGTGGGGGCAAGGTGAGGCAGGAGAGACCAGGGCATGTTCTGGGGAGTATGACTTGGGTTGGGCTGAGCAGGAATGGAAGAGAAGGCAGCATCCTCACAGATGAGAGCCTGGAGGTGGGATTGATCACAAGTGCTGAGGAAACATGGCTGTGTTTGAACAGGGGAAGGATACAAACAGGTTGAGGAGCCTCACACACATTTGCAGGCTGGGTCTCAGCCTGGCTGTTGGACTTCCCCAAAGCCACATAGCCTTGGTGCTCAAGGAAGCTTAGCTCCAAAGTAAAAGAAGTCATAGACACTGGCACTCCTGGGTCTGTCCCGGCCTGTGTTCTGGAAGTCACGGGTGACACACATCCCTTCCTCCTTTCCCTCCCAGGGCTCATCTCAGAGGAGACCCCAGAAAGCAGCTTCCTGGTTGAAGGGGACATCATCCGGCCGGTGAGTTGTGCACATGTGGTATGTGCAGCCGCAAAGCCGTGAGAGAACCCTGGAAACCCTCTTCTAGGTGTCACAAGGGCTTTGGTTTGTGTGACGTTAGGTGATATGACCATGGAGGCAGCTGAGATGACAGCGCAGTCAGCCCAAGAGGGCTCCTTGGAAGAGGGGATTCAAACTTTTTTTTTTTTAAGATTTTATTTATTAAGTATACAGTGTTCCGCCTGCATGTATGCCTTCATGCCAGAAGAGGGCACCAGATCCCATTATAGATTGTTGTGAGTCACCATGTGGTTGCTGGGAATTGAACTCAGGACCTCCGGAAGAGCAGCCCGTGCTCTTAACCTCTGAGCCATTTCTCCAGCCCGGGATTCAAGTTTTTAGACCCTACTTGACACCCTGCCCAGGGGAGAACTCAGAAAACACAAGGCTGGAGATGTGATCCCAGACCGACTTGTACGTGTGTGTGAGACCTGGATGGCTGTAAAGATCCCCCTAGGGAAGCTGGAGCAAGGAGGAACATGGAGGGACCATCTTGGCTAGGGGTAGAGGGCTGAGTCAGAAGGGAGGAGGCTGATGGGAATGGAAATGACATTGCAGAGAGAAGACACTTTGTTTAGGAGAGCGTACGTGGCAGAAGGCTGCTGGATATGACCATGAGCAGTGGGAAGCAAGACCGTTCTGCTTGTTCAGAGGGGGCTGACAGTGACTGAGGCTGTCCTGGAATTCATAGACCTAACAGGTTAGGTTATCCATTAGAGATGTGTATGTGCACACCTGCCATTTGAAACCCCTTAGAGCAGAACTAAATAAGTTGGTGGCTAGAGGGGGTAGTGCCTTCTGGGATCTGTGAAGTCTACTCTTTAGAGTTCTGGTTAGTGGACGATGGGAGAGTGGCATTTGTGAGGGCATCGCTCTGAGTAGGACCCTTCTCGTTCTTCTCATGTTCTGAGGAGGGGCTTGGGAGGGGCTGAGTCCTTCTGAGCCAGGCGTCCTGGGGTGCCAACCCTAGGTACTTTTATCTACTCGATAGAACATGATAGCACATGTTGCAACTTTTGTTATCTGAATTCTCAGTTCATCCATTGACTTCCCAAGCTCTCGTTCCTCTTCTAACGGTGTCCTTGCTCCCAAGACCTCTCTGTGGCACCTCTCACATCTCCAGGGTTCTGATGGTCTGAGGCAGGGCACCCCAGGGAGTAGGACACTTAGGTGGCCTGTGTCCTCCACTAACTCTGAGCTGCCCTCTCTCCTCAGAGCCCCTTCCGACTGTTGTCAGTGACCAACAATAAATGGCCCAAGGGTGCTGGTGGCATTGTGGAGATCCCCTTCCTGCTCTCCAGCAAGTATGGTGAGAGCTGAGGTGGGGCTTTCCACCCTTCTCCTGGATGCAGAGGGGCTCCTGCAAGGAGCTTCCCTTCTTCTACAGCACAACACCCCTTACACCGAGAGTGCTGTACAGAGCTCTCCTCCCCAGGGAATCTGAACTGCTGGGTGGGTGTGCGCAGGTGGGTGGGGGTGGGTGGGGGTGTGCGCGCGTGTGTGTGTGTGTGTGTATGTGAGGTGTGTGTGTGTGTGTGTGAGGTGTGTGTGTAATACTGGAAGATCTGATGGAACTCTGTAGTGCACTCTGGGCTACATAGTCACACAGCCAGGGCCTTTCTTCAGCTTAGTGTTCCTCTTCAATATTCTCTCTGAACACTGTTTTGGAACATTTGGGTTTAATGTCTGGTCTCAGCCCCCATGCAGACTTCAGAGATCCTCAAGAGCTATTGGGACCTCCATAGAGGGTCAGCCATGGTGTGTCTTTCCCAGATGAGCCCAGCCGCCGGGTCATTATGGAGGCTTTTGCTGAGTTTGAACGTTCCACATGTGTCCGGTTTGTTGCCTACCAGGGCCACAGAGACTTCATTTCCATCCTTCCTATGTCAGGGTAAGTGATCTTGGTGTGTGGCCATGTGGCCATGTGGCTTCGTGGCTTTGTGGCTTCATGTCTTGTCTATTCATCCCTTAGTGTGCACAAGTGGTATTAAGCCTATTTCTGAGCCTGTTTTCTTGGGTTCAACCCCAGTCTATCCTGAATGGGTCATTTATGACCAGGACCTTCTGGGCCACAGGTGGGTGAGGAATGGCCACTGGGCACAGGACCTTCCTCTACAAACCCTCATCTCCTGGAGGTCTTGTGGTATGCGTCTGGGCAAATGTTGGGTCCTAGTTCTGCCACTTCATGTGCCAACTTAAGTTTAGGTGAGTTCCCTAATTTAGCCTCTACCTTCTTTCTGAGGCGGGGTAGTGGTAATAACTGCATCCTACTTTCATGGGACATGGTGTGAATGGAAGCTGTGACTCAGGCTTATGACATAGCACTGCTCACGTAATGACCCGCTCTATCATGCGTGAATGTCAGGTCCCATCTTTTGTCAGCTCAGGTAGTAACGAAGCCCCAGGTGACACCCTCTTCACAGGCCAAGCAGTCAGGGGACCTGGGAGGTGGGACAGTAAGTCTTGGACTAGAGTCCGGGATGGGGACTGGCAGGAGTCTGATCCTGGTTCATCCCTGGTCCTAAAGCAGAGCAAATACCTGTTCTGCTCTGACCTTTCTAGCCTGATACCCAGCTAGCACACCGCCAAGCTGCTCACACTCAGGGTCTTGCAGGTGCTTCTCCGGTGTGGGACGCAGTGGAGGGATGCAGGTGGTGTCCCTAGCACCTACTTGTCTCCGGAAGGGCCATGGCATCGTGCTCCATGAACTCATGCACGTGCTTGGCTTCTGGCATGAGCATTCACGGATAGATCGGGACCGCTACATCCGCGTCAACTGGAATGAGATCCTCCCAGGTAAGGCAGCTGGCATCTCAGCTAGGCTGGGCCCAGGGGACCCTGAGGGACAGAGGCCTCAGGCCAGAGCTAGAGTTGAGTTGCTTGCCTCCCCTGGAAGAGTCCATCCCACACACTGTCTGTCCCTTTCTCACGAGGCAAGTGGGATTCATGCCTCTCTGGTATTTGGGAGTGGTCCTGTGGGTCTCTATAGTGGTACCCAAGGAAGGACATCAGCCATTTGCTTTGTGTCTCTCCTCTCTGCCACCGTCAGCTATCTGACTGTGAGGTTGACAGTGTCCCATGACTCTTGCTCACTGAGTACTCAGCAGTCCCCATGTGACAGATGTTAGTGCGTGATATTGGGGCAAGGGCTACATGTCAGCTGTGGGCACTGAGCCAGGAGAGAGATGGGGAAGGGTAGACCAGATACATGTGTCAAGCAAGGGGGCAACCCTGGAAGGCTGAGGTACCAAAGATGTGAATCAGTGGGCAAGTGGCTCAAAGGACCCCGGAAGTGGCAAATTGGCTCAAAAACAAAACAAAACAAAACACCTACCTACTAGGGAATGTAGTAAAGTGGTACAGCACCTGTTTGGTTTGTAACTGGGGTTCCATCCCTAGTGCCAACAACAGTTCAGCTATCCTATTGGGAAATTAGGGTTTCCTCAAAGATAGAAAAGTGAGAATATGTTTGCATTAATGGGTATAAACTCTGACAGGGCATTAAAGCTAATCACAGTGATTGACTTTTGTGGGGATCGAGAGGCAGAAATTCAGAGGAAGCAGGTGGTGTAGGAAACTCACTATCTTTATTTATGTATATTCTTTTAATATGTGTGCATTGTATTTCAGTGGTGCTGGGGATTGAGCCATTGTGCATGCTAGATACTTGATATTTTTTGTTTTCTTGAGACACAGGGTGTTACTATGTAGCTTTGGCTGTCCTGGAACTCATGGTAGACCGGGCTGACCCTGGTCAGAAACCCTCCTACCTCTGTCTCCCAAGTGCTGGGATTAAAGATGTACACCACTATACCCAACCACTATACCCAGTTAGATATTTGGTTTCTGAGTTAGAGGAATATATTCCTATTCAAAATTATGTTTACTAATAAAGGCTCTTTGAAGAGACGAAATTGGCATTCTTTGGGCCTCTGGTTAGGATAAGGAGGCTGCTGGTGACCTTAAAGAAGAAGAGAGTGTGGACACAGCCTGTTGGGATTGGGGAGAGGGATTGGGAACAAAGGTGTAAGGAACCGGAGGGCCTTTCAGGAGTGGTCAGCAACCTTCCTTCCTCCCTGGCCTGGAGGAGAGCAGCGGGCATTCGGGCCAACCAAGATGACTGGACTTGCTAGGCGCCACATCTCCAGCCTGTGGTCTGAGATGGGAAGATGAAGGTGGTCTGGCTACTGAGGGCTCAGGCACCACAGCCCTGAGTGGAGAGGACAGCGTGTCTTTGAAGCTAGTTCAAGGAGTAGGCAGGGTACCAGTGGCTAAGGCCCAGTAGCAGTAGCTTTGTGGGTGCTTCAGGTTTGCAAAGATTCGCGTCACGCAAAGTGACTTGGGAAGGAGGGACAGCTGGAGAGAGCTTGAAGGAGGTTTGAAGGAGGCCCTGATTGCCTGGCCACAGGTGCCCCCTGCTTCCACAGCACCTGGTGTAGGTCTGGATTCCTTCCAGGGTCCAGTAGAGTAGGGTAGCAAAGACGCTCCGAAAGCAGGGACCAGCCCAGAAAGAGAAGGCTCAATGGGGTAGTCAGACTCTTCACTTAGGTGGGTTGTGATTTCTCAGAGTTGTGCACTGCCTGTCTTTTCTATACCTACAAAGGTGTGTGTGTGTGTGTGTGTGTCTGTGCTTTAAGGCTTTGAAATCAACTTCATCAAATCTCGGAGTAGCAACATGTTAGCACCCTACGACTACTCGTCAGTGATGCATTATGGGAGGTGAGCACCCTCCGTTTCCCCCTCTCTCCCTGTCCCCCTCCCCGTCCCTCTTTCCCCTAACCTCCCTCCCTCCTAGCCACTACTGCAATCCTGATATAGGCCCCACCCCTGGGTTCCAGGTTTGCCTTCAGCTGGCGTGGGCAGCCCACCATCATACCACTCTGGACCACCAGCGCCCACATTGGCCAACGATGGAACCTGAGCACCTCAGATATCACCCGGGTCCGTAGGCTATACAACTGCAGCCAGAGTGTCCCTGACTCCCACAGGAGAGGTAAGAGACTGGGAGAGGGACTTGATCTAGGGAATGGTGTGGAAGGGTGAGGATAAAGAGATGGTGAGGCTAAGGAGAGGTGGGTCAGTCATCATGACTCATCAGAACTGAATTTGGAAACAGATTTGAAAAGACTAATGACTAAGATCCCTTAGCAAAGAGAAGTAACCCCGATAATGGACACCTACCGAAACTTAAAGCAGAAAAAACTTTTAATGACAAAATATTAAATCTATAACCAAGGCAAGTTTTCCCACTATCTTGGTAAGGCAAGAAGACGACACAAAGTTCTGGTGTTTATAAAGGAAGCAAAATACTCACTAACTAACCATAGATTAGTTTAGAAAAGAAGCAAAAACTGTACACAAATATATAAACACCTGTATACACTCTGAATATAGGGTGTGTAAAGTAGCCTGCGTAGGTGCGTGGGATGGGTGCACAGATGTGTATGTCTGTGGGAACAGAGTGTAAAGTTCTGAAATGGATCCTATTCAAATGTGAAACCTAGTGGGCATGATGCTGCACGCCTTTGATCCAATCCCAGCACTGGAGAGGCAGAGGCAGGTGTGGATCTGTGAGCCAGAAACCAGTCTGGTCTATATAGTGAGTTCCAGGACAGTCAGCAATACATAGTGAGACCTGTCTCAAAAAAAAGTCAAATGTAAACCCTCCAAAGGTGGGGGGGGCTTGATTAGGAAAGAAAGAATGGCTAATGGTTCTCAGCCTATGGGTCATGACCCCCTTGGGGTTGAATGACCCTTTCAGATATTTACATTATGATTCATAACAGTAGCCAAATTACAGTTAATAAAGTGGCAATGAAGTAATTTTATGGTTGGTCACCACCATGAGGGACTATATTAAAGGGTCACAGCATTAGGAAGGTTGAAAGCCACTGCACTAGTTGGTTCTGAGACAACTAGGTATGTAGGAATCGACCATTGCACACCATAAGGGTACAAAAGACTGTGTGTGCTCAGAGAAACTTTACAAAGTTTAGCAAGACACATTGGGATGGGGAAGAGTTTCTTCACAAATAACCCTAACACTACAAAGATTAATGAGTTCAGTAACATCAACCATAATGTCAAGAGACACCACAAGCAAATCTAAAACACAAGTTATAAAGTAGAGATGCTTCTGAACATAGTTAGTATTGTTCTGAACTCTGAAAGAGCTATAAACAGAAAGTCAAACTACCGGATAGAAAAATGTGTGAGGTGGTTAACAGGCCTCCCAGAAGAAACCAACATCTTTCCCTCTCCCTAAATCTGCAGTTCACAGCCTCAGTGATAATTGATAATATCAAACACTGCTAAAGGGTACGGGGTAAAGGGTGATGTTTGTATCCTACTGACAGGGCCACAAATTGTGGCGACCCTTTAGGAAGACAGTGTGACACCCAGTGAAGCTGCCGTGCATGCCTGTGACCCAGATTTTATTTTTAGGTCACCTTACACCTGAGTCCCATCCTCTTTCTCTACCAGCCCCAATTAATCACTAATCCACCTCTGCCTCTATGGATTTACCTTGTCTAGACATTTCATATAAATGGAGCCAAGTGCCTTTTGTGTCTGGCTTACTGCCCTTAGCATGACCTTTGCGGTTCATCTCTGCTATAGTACCTATATCACTTCTTTTCTGCTAACTGACATATTTATTCCTCACTTGACGAGCGTTTGAGTTGTTTCTGCTTTGGCGCTACTATGAATATGTCTGTCAGTGTCTGCCCCAGGCCCAAAGTTGCTGGCTCCCATGGTAACGCCATACTTGGCTGTCTTCCAAAACAGTTGATCCACTTAAAAAACTCCATTTAGCTATGCAGGTGGCTACCAATTTCCCCGCACGATTGCCAAGCACATATTCTATGCTTTTGATTTTGAGCATCCCAGTGGGTATGGAAGTATTTTATTGTTCTGATTTGCATTTCTTTAATGACTAACTATATCCAGCCTCTATGGGATAGCTGGTCCTCTGTATATATGGAAGTATCTCATCGTTCTGATTTGCGTTTCTCTAATGGCTAACCATATCTAACCTCTATGAGATGGTGGGTCCTCTGTATACCTTTTTGGTTTTGTGTCTATATAGATCCTTAACCTCGTTTTCAATTGGATTGGGTTTTCCTTGTTGAATTATAAGACTTAAAAAATTATTCTTTTGTTTTGTTTTGCTTTTTTGTTTTTTGAGACAAGGTTTCTGTCATCCTGGCTGTCCTGGAATTCTCTCTGTAGACCAGGCTGGCTTTAAACTCAGAGATCCACCTGCCTTTGCCTCCTGAGTGCTGGGATAAAAGGCATACACTACCACCACCTAGCTTTAAAAAAATATTCTTAATGCTATCTCTTTGTTATATCATTTGGAAATATTTCCTCATAGTCCGGGTGCTCAGATTTTTGCTTTTTAGATAGCAACCTCCCTCCCGACTTTTTATTTTGAGACAGAATCTCACTATGCAGTAGTGGCCAGTCTGGAACCCAATATATAGATCAGACTGACCTCAACACTCAAGAGGTCAGCCTGCCTGTGCTAAGATTAAAAGCATGCACCACCATGCCCAATTTAAGTATCATTCTTAATATCACTTTCCCTGATATATATTATATATATATACACTTTTAATACATCAAATATTACATAATTTTTGTTAAAACTAGAATGAGATACCATGGCACGAGGATTGCAGGTCAGTCTGGGGCTCTATCACAAAGAGCAGAGAACTGGGACATGATGAGGAGGGACTGGCCCAAGGGAAGGTCGAACACTCTGGTGGGCAGATTGGCATGTATGGGTGTTGAAATGACACACACAATATGTGTATGAAGGGGCAGTGCTGAAGGAGAAAGGAAGCTCAGCCAGAACTTGAGGGAGGGTCTGCTCTTGGAGGGACATAATAGGAAGGGAGACAACAGGCGTGGACCTGAGTCCATTACAGATCTGGAGATACCGTGTGTAGCCTTGGCTCTGCAATGAGGTGAGGCTACTGGCAGAACCCTGGGAGGGACGCGAAGCACAGAGCACCTGAACCTGGTAGAGATGGCAGGACAAAGGATGGTGCTGGAGTGAGGCAGGGACTTGTGACAGCGGGGAGGTGGCTGGAGATGTGTCCAAAGAGATAATGGCGGCTGAGGTAGGTAACCAAGCTGGTAGAGGGCACCAGCTACTTGAAGGTACGTTGCTAGAAATGGAGGCTTCAGATCTTGTGGTTTCTGATGCTGATGTGTTCAGAGAGAGGGCGTGGGCTGTGAGACCAGCAGAACCAGGCAGGAAGGAGGGTCGCGGGTCAAAGGAGTCAGCCTGGATTGGTCGCGGTACACTGATGGAGGAATGTGAGATCATGGCACGCGAGCAGGAAAGACGGGACCAAGAGGCAGCAATGGGGTCCACCATGAAGATCAAGTGTTTCCCACAAAGCACTCAGTCATGGCCTGGGTGTGGCAGCAAAGAGAAAGCAAAGAGGCTCCTCTCCTGGCAGTGCACAGACCTGAGACCACTCAGGAGCTTCTGAGGGCTTCCCTTGGTTTGAACTGGCGCGGTTCTGGAGGATGTCTAAGAAGTGGGTGGGAGATGGGTGTAGAATGGCCCAAAGAAGGATCTGGTAGGAGGAGGCTGTAGTGCTTGGGTCGGTTGATTTAACAGAGCAACCCAGCTGGGGTAGGAGGCCAGCAGCATCTTTTAGTGGTGACCAAGTGAGGAGGGAATGACACACTTCCACTGTCCTGGCTTTTCCTATTTGTTTTCAAGACAAGGTCTTTCTGTGTAACCTAGGCTTACCACAAACTCACAGTCCTGCTTTAGGCATGGACCATCACACCCAACAGTTGTACTGCTGTGTGGTAGGAATGTAAGAGTTGGTGCCTTAGCAGAGATCTCGTAGGCTATCATCTCACCGAGTCTGGCTCCATTACCACCTTGCATGAAGCCAAGATCAGCATTAATTCTTGTGGCCAAGCTCTATGCCCTTTCTGTGATTCTGAGACCTAACTTCTGCTCTCTCCTGCTCCAGGTTTCGAGGCCCACAGTGATGGAAGAAACCTCCCTCCTTCCTCCCTATCATATTTACAAAGACTTCTGGAGGCACTGGCAGAAGAATCTAGAAGCTCTGCCCCCAGTTGCTCCAGGACCAGAGGCCAGGGTATTATTCCAGAGATTGTAGATAGCCAGGAAGGATGGGAGCATCCTTCTCAGAGCAAGTTCAGTGTGGAGGCCTTGGCAAGACCACCTCAGATGCAAGCTGCTTCTCTAAGGTCAGGGCCCAGAGCAGGTGCAGATGGCGTTTCTCTAGAGCAGTTTCAGGCAGCCCAAGTGCCCATTGTACCTCCTGCTCCATTTCCAGAAGCCAGAGATCAGCCAGCACCTATTCAAGATGCCTTGGAGAGTCTAGTTCAGCTTCCAGAAGGTTGTGCACCTGGAAGTCACGTTAGAGAGGTGCCCAGAGACTGAGCCTTTTGACTTCTTCCAGCAAGTGAGGAGGGTATACTCTGCCCAGAGAAGCTAGGTCTTTTAGTCCCTGGCTTCTCTGGGCATCACCCCTGTCTTCTATCTCCTGCACTGGCCACTCTTGGAGGCCCAGGTCACCCCCTTGGTCTCTTTCTCTACCACATGACCTCACCCCTGCAGAGTTCCTAGGGATAGAGAGCCCCCTAAAGTCTGTTTGTTCTTGACTTGAGTCCTAGTCCTGAAAGATGCTGGGCATGGATACAGAATTCAGGGAGTGGTGGGCATGAGCAAGGTTCCAGCCCCTGAAGGGCCTCTGGGAATTCTATAGCTGAGGATTAGCCCCCAGCATGGACTCAAGTGTTGCCTTGGGCATGGTCTCAATGGGAAGCCCTGTGATGGGGACCATGAATATCCTCCTGTCCATTATGCCTGGCTCTAAGGATGCTCTGAAGCCCTGGGATTCAACCCTGGTCTCCAGGGCACAGTGTCCAGTTTGTTTTCCTGCTAAAACTGGACCAGCAAGAGGGGACTCCTTACCAGATGATGGAAGCCTTGGCAAGACCACCAGTTGCTGGACAGCAGACTTGAACCTTAATCCCACATCAGATCACTGTTTTTGCTGCTTTGCCCAAAAGGTGCTCAGTAGAAGACACTAGGGCGGGGTGTCACACCCCTTGTCCTTGAGTCATGCCCCCCTCCTCCTTAGTCTCCCATGAGGTTTCTTCTAGGAACAAAGGTATAGATACTAGGGTCTGGGCCAGGAGCCCTTCATTCTCCAGGAGACTGTTGGGAGTTCAGGGAAGCCCTGCTTGGGATGGGAGGGGAACTAGAACTCTGAACTAGTTGGGAAGGGAGCCTCATCCATATAGGAGAAGGTAGAAATAAAGTCGGGTGTTTGCTTCATGCAATGTGTTATGCTGATTGTGTACAAGGGTCTTTAGCTGGGCGGTGGTGGTGCACGCCTTTAATCCCAGCACTCCGGAGGCAGAGGTAGGTGGCTCTGAGTTTGAGGCCAGCCTGGTCTACATAGTGAGTTCCAGGACAGCCAGGGCTACACAGAGAAACCCTGTCTGGAACTGCCCCCCCCCAAAAAAAACACAACAAAAAATCCTAAGGGTTTTTCACCCAGGTGCCCATGAGAACTCCCAGGAAGTCACACACCACTCTGGAGGGTCAGCCTTCTGGAAGCATATAGACTGAGTCAAGGTGACAGGGAGGTAGAAGAGACAAAGAGCAGCTTGGTGTCCTGAGGGTTGGCCTTTGCCATCTTCCTAGAGAAGTCACAGCTGAGATGGCCTCAGGGGCCATGAAGGCTATGCAGCCTCTGTCCTCGGTCCAGCTTAGGCGTCAGAGCGGAGTTTTGTTCCTGAGGTTGAATCAGAGGACCAGTACTGGGTATCAGCCAGGAAAGGATCATTCCAGGGGATGCTGTCCCCTTTCTTGATCTTGGATATAGAAGGTGGTGGTGTCTGGCTTTGATAGTAAATTGGGGCCCTGGCAGTGTTTCTTAGAAGGGCAATAACCCCAGTAGGAAATGAAAGAAGCATCAAAATTAGGGCTGCCTTGAGACATCTGAGTGTCCAAACCAGGCATCTGCCACTGGGCTAGGGTTCCCAGGGGCTCCACCAGACCAGAGGATCTACTCTAGACTCTGAGACCCCACCCAAGGATATCATGAGCCTTTCTAAGTTGTAGCTGTTGATCTCCAAATCTAGTTTTAGAAGATTGGGTTGGGTGAAACTGGTGGCTCTTCTATTTGGGGACTGGCCTGGGACAAAGTTGTCCTCTTATATTCTCCCTACAGGAAGCCTCATGTCCCCATGAGAGCCTGGTCTCCATGCCAGCTCTGAGCAATGGGATGTTCCACAAGTTTCATTTTGCAGAGTGCCTGATGGTCCAGGCCTTGAAGTTCATCAGTTTGGAGGCTAACCGGAGTAGCTTAGCCATGCCTCCCAATATCACAGCTATGCAGCGCTGCTCACTACTGGATTCATTCATTCATTCAACAGGCACTTAGAATGCCCATTAGGTGCCAGGCAGGCTCTGTTATGGGCATCAGGGATACCCTGGTGAACAAGGTAGGGAGAGGGATGGATAATAACTTGCCTATAGGTAGGCATCTTGAGTTGATCAATGACAGGGATTGGGAAACACTTGCAGGATGTTAGGACGAGAATCGGGCCTGTGGTTACCTGTGAAAATGCTAGGGTAGAGCCATCAGTGCAAAGGTCCTGGGGCAGGAAGAAGCAAGCATATTAAGTAGGGTGAGGGAAGCAGGCAGGGAAAGACCAGACAGACAGGGTCAGTGTTTTAAGTCTGGAGTAACAAAATGTAACTTAAGGCTTAAGAAGGCATTCTTGATGTTCCGTGGGAAATGGATTGGAAGCAAAGAGACTTGGCCATCTACCTAGTTCCCATGGCCAGCTGGGTACAGTCATCTTGCTCTTCTTTGAAGGAAGATGTCACTTACATGCAAAATCACCTTTCCCTTTGCCTTATAATCTGTCTTTCCAAGACTGTCACTCTGGGGCACCGTAGGCCTGAGCGTATTTATGTATTCGCCATGCACCGACAGGGCTTCTGCCATCCTTTACCAACCCTCACTAACCCACAGCCATAGCCAGTATCAGCAACAAGGAGGAGATGCCCATCTGATGGAGGTGGGGGTATGATTCCACAAATCCTTGGACCACAGCTGAGTGTGAAAGTATACACAGAGTTTGAAGAGTGAGCTGGGCCTACTGAGGAAGGGCGGGTCTCTGATTGAACAAAGCCCTGGAAAGGATTGGTGGCATGTAGCCTGGGGAATTCCCTGGTGAGGGGACAAGCTCCTACTGCCCACATAGCTGCAGGGTGGAAGAGCATCTTTCCTTGGTTGTGGCCATCTTGGGCTGATGCCTGACTGGTCAGTAAGTGCCCAGCATGGCTTGATACTTGGCAGACTTAGATTTACCCCTTCAGGGAAGAAGCAGATGGATGTTCCTCAGTGGGACTGGGGTAAGGTGGGGTTGAGGGTAACTGTGATTGCTCTTCCTGCAGCGTCTTGAAGACCTGGCCCTTTGAGGATAATGGGCCATTGAACCTTCCCTCTTATGTTGGTAGCTGTCTGGGAAATCGTCTCCCAGTCTGAGTGTGACTGGAGGTTGTGAAAAGGCAGGTCATTCATGTCTCTTTGGGACTAGCAGGAATTGCCTCAGTGATGATTTCCCAAGCTCCTATGGCTACCTTCAGTTCTTTCTCAGTGAAGGGGCTACCAGGACCTCTTCATCCCCTGTGGTCATGGGCTCAAGCCCAGTCCAGCATGACGGAAAGGGTGTCTCTGTAAGGCCTGTCTCAAGATTGCAGTCTCAAAGGGGCAGATGAAGCAGGCTGTCCTTTTTGAGCCTGGCCTACTTGTCACCACCCTCTCTGGTTGTGGCAGTCACACATAACTGGAGAGCTGGGTGTCAGGGCAGCCTGAGATGAGAGGCATTGCTCGAAGTGCCCCACAAGGCTGGGCACGGTGGTCTGTCTGAGCCTGAGTTGGAGAAAGTCTGCTCTGTGGGGACACAGATGTCACATGCTGGCTCTCACAGTGACGGTCATGAGGAGTGAAGGTCCAAGAGATTCACCTGAGATGGGGGTTGGGAGCAGACTCCTGGAGTTGATTGTTTTTTACTCTTTGCTCTGGTGGGGTGTTACCCAGCTCCCAAATAAATCACATGTAGTCTTATTCTGACTTATGAAGGCCTGGCCTTAGCTTGGCTTGTTACTAGCCAGCTTTTCTTAAATTATCCTGTCTATCTTTTGCTTCTGGGCTTTTAATCTTCCTCTATTTCTGTATACTTTATTTTTTTAGTTCTTTTTCTGTGACTTGCTGTTTAGCTGGGTGACTGGCCCCTGGAATCTTCCTCTCCTCTTTCTCACTCCTTGCTCCTTTTCTCCTCAGAGTTCTCCTCCTATTTATTCTGTTTGCCAGCCCTGCCTATCTTTTCTCCTGCCTTGTTATTGGTCATTCAACTCTATTAGACCAATGAGGTATTTTAGAAAGGCTAAGTAACACAGCTTCACAGAGCTAAACAAACACAACATAAAAGAATGCAACACATCTTTGCATCATTAAACAAATATTCTACAGCATAAACAAATGTAACACATCTTTAGCTAATATTCTACAACAGACTCCACTTTCAGGGATTAATTTATATACATTCATATAGTGCCCTTCAGAGCTGAGAGCTGTATATACAAAACCTGGGTGCTCTTTCCACACAAGGGAATTACAAGGCCTTGGAGAAACCCCCTTGAGGCTAGGCGTTGGGGAGGACCTAGTTCAAAGTTGGTTTTTTTTTTTAAATTGTGTTTGAGTGTTTTTGCCTGCATGTATTTATATGCATCATGTGTGTGCCTAGTGCCTGTGCATGTCAGGTGAGGTTGTTTGATACCCTGGATCTAGAACTACAGGCAGTTATGAGCTGACGTGCTTGGAGCTAAAAGCTGTCCTTTGCAAGAGCAACAAGTGCTCTTAACTGCTGAATTAACTCTCTATCGCTAGCGCTCAGAGTTTTTTCTTACCCTAGTTCTCTTCCCACGGTCACCCTAGAGAGGCTGCACCAGTGTCTGAAGAAGACGTCATAGCCACCAGCATCAGCTTTTTCTGAGCTATGGAGAGGAAAGGTCTCATCCCTGACCTAAGTCTCCTCATGTTCCATTGGTCAAGAGACTGCTCTCCAAACCTACACCTTTGCTTTGAGTCTAAGACGTTTTCTTCCTCCTCCTCCTCCTCCTCCTCCTCCTCCTCCTCCTTCCTCTTTCTCTTCTTCCTCTTCCTCTTCCTCTTCTTCTTCTTCTTCTTCTTCTTCTTCTTCTTCTTCTTCTTCTTCTTCTTCTTCTTCTTCTTCTTCTTCTTCTTCTTCTTCTTCTTCTTCTTCTTCTTCTTCTTCTTCTTCTTTTTTCTTTGTTTTTTGATACAGGGTTTCTCTGTGTAACAGCCCTAGCTGTCCTGGAACTCATTCTGTAGATCAGGCTGGCCTCAAACTCCTGCCTCTGCCTGCACCACCAACGCCTGCCTCTACCGCTTTTCCTCTTTAAGATTTATTTTAAAGTGTGGGTCTCTGTGTGGGTATGTGCACGTGAGTGCACGTACTGGTGGGGGCCAGATGCATGTAATCCCTTGGAGCTGGAGTTAGTTTTGAGCCTCTTGTTGTGGTTGCTGGAACCGAACTCAAGTTCTTTGCAAGAGGCAATCTTAACCACTGAGCCCCTCTCCCCTTTAGCTCCTTTGTCTTTAGTAGGGGGAAAATGAGGCAGTAACAGGACGGTTGCAGTCCACCCATCACTTCCCACCAGGAGTTAGTCAGCTTTTTTTGGTGTCTCTGGAACCTGCGAGGACGCCTGTCCCTAGTCTCTGCATTCAGACAGCAGCAGAGGGCGCTCGCAACACAGAGACGCACTCCTTGCACCTCGCGAGTCCGACCGAGTGGCGTCTGAGTCGGGAAGCATTGGAAAAGGGGGTTCGGAACTCTCTCCTCGCTCCGGTCCGGCCCCTAAGGTTCTCAGTTGCTGGGATGTGGCTCAGTTGCTAGATGGAGATGTGGCTTATTATGCCTGAGCACCCCAATACTCCCTTGCACGCTTCTCTGAGCTGTTGAGCTGCTGCAGGCGACATGAGCGCTCTCGCCTACCACCACGGATCTGGCTGCTCTGTACCAGACACGCAGACGGAAGGCAAATGGACCCCTGGGACTGACCAAGGTCTCAGCTCCCAGCACGCGCCGATCCTCTTTTATAAGTATCCTTCCCCAAACCTCCAAGATCCCAAACACCTGGCTTCCGGACTTGGCCTGTGGCGGTGGGGAGGAGACAGGAGCTGGGGACCGGGTGAGTAAAGGGTGAGTGTCGCAGGTCCACTTTTCCACACAGCGCACCTTCCATCCACCCTCGGTCGGATCTCCCGCCCCGCCTTCTTCCCTCCTCCAGCTCCCGCCCCCAGTCTCCTCCCTCCTCCCCGCCGTGCTGGCTCTCCTCCCTACGCCCCTGCGCGGCGGGCTGACTGCAGGCGCGGCACCCAGAGACAGAGCGCCTTTTCCGAGCGCCGGCTGCGCTTCCATAGTCGGTTCTGTGCGTCCTGCAGTTGTACCGCGCGAAGGCGCGACTTTCCTCCGGTCCCGGGACGGTAGTGGGACAACTTGGGAAACTTCTCTGGGGCGTACTGCAGGGACGCCGGGCATCGGTGGAAGAGGATGTAGGAGATCGATGACTGGTCCTGGGTATCCCCGGACCTCCTAGGCCGCTTTCGGTCAGGTTATGGGTCTCCAGAGCCATCCGCACTGCCGGGGGGACACCCCCCTCCTGTAGCGGAGCCAGAGTGGCGCTGTCTCCCGCGGACCGTGGGTTTGGCCAGCAGCGATCCCTCTGGACGTGTCCGGCCTCGCCATGGACCACCAAGAGCCCTACTCGGTGCAAGCCACCGCCGCCATCGCGTCAGCCATCACCTTCCTCATCCTGTTCACCATTTTCGGCAACGCTTTGGTCATTCTGGCTGTGTTGACCAGCCGCTCACTCCGTGCACCACAAAACCTGTTTCTGGTGTCACTGGCAGCCGCGGACATCCTAGTGGCCACCCTTATCATCCCTTTCTCTCTGGCCAACGAGCTACTAGGCTACTGGTACTTCTGGCGCACATGGTGCGAGGTCTACCTGGCGCTAGATGTGCTCTTCTGTACCTCCTCCATCGTGCACCTGTGTGCCATCAGTCTGGACCGATACTGGGCAGTGAGCCGAGCACTGGAGTACAACTCCAAGCGCACCCCGCGCCGCATCAAATGCATCATCCTCACTGTGTGGCTCATTGCAGCCGTCATTTCCCTGCCGCCCCTCATCTACAAGGGCGATCAGCGCCCGGAGCCTCACGGACTCCCCCAGTGTGAGCTCAACCAAGAGGCCTGGTACATCTTGGCTTCCAGCATCGGATCTTTCTTTGCTCCCTGCCTCATCATGATCCTCGTCTACCTGCGAATCTATGTAATTGCCAAACGCAGCCACTGCCGAGGTCTCAGGGCCAAGAGGGGCTCTGGGGAGGGTGAGTCCAAGCAGCCCCGTCCTGTCGCTGGGGGAGCTCCAACCTCAGCTAAGGTGCCAACCCTGGCCTCTTCTCTGTCTTCTGTGGGTGAGGCCAATGGACACCCCAAACCTCCAAGGGAGAAGGAGGAGGGGGAGACCCCTGAAGATCCTGAGTCCAGGCCTTTGCCACCCAGCTGGTCTGCCCTTCCCAGATCAGGCCAGGGCCAGAAGAAGGACATTGGTGGGGCAACGGCAGAGGAGGCAGCTGAAGAGGAGGATGAAGAGGAGGTGGAAGAGTGCGAACCCCAAACACTGCCAGCATCTCCTGCCTCGGTATGCAGCCCACCCTTGCAGCAGCCTCAGGCTTCCCGGGTGTTGGCCACGCTTCGTGGCCAGGTGCTTCTGGGCAGGACTGTGGGTGCTGCCAGTGGGCAGTGGTGGCGACGGCGGGCACAGCTGAGCCGGGAGAAGAGGTTCACCTTTGTGCTGGCAGTGGTCATTGGCGTTTTTGTTGTCTGCTGGTTTCCTTTCTTCTTCAGCTACAGCCTGGGGGCCATCTGCCCACAGCGCTGCAAGGTACCGCATGGCCTCTTCCAGTTTTTCTTCTGGATCGGCTACTGCAACAGCTCTCTGAACCCTGTTATCTACACCATCTTCAACCAGGACTTCCGACGTGCCTTTCGAAGAATCCTTTGCCGGCAGTGGACCCAGACTGCCTGGTGAGCCTGCCAGCTCGCTGCCTCTGCCCGGGTTGGTGCCAGGACCACCTGATGGTTGTCCCCCACCTATGTGGCCATTTCCCTGGGGCCCACCTGCAGACCTCATCCTCAGACACCCCCCCCCCACAAAGGGGAAAGGACAAAAGTGCCATTCCCAGGGGCCCATTTGAAACCTTCCCTTGCTGACTGTACTGTGGGGTAGGCTCTTCTCTACTTCCCTGAGCAAGGGTAGCTTGGATCTTCCGGAATGTAGCCAAGGCCAGACTGGATTGAAGTACCTCCCCCCACCTTCCCCACCCCACCCTCCAGCTACCTGTAAGCCAACAGGTCAGGCTTCCCTTTCCTGGAGATCCCTGTGCCTTGGCAGGCCACTCATTTGTGGTGTTTTGTTTTTCTTGGATGTGGGGGTTTTTGTTTTGTTTTATATTTTGAGAGAGGATCTTGAATGTAGCCCAGGTCAGCCTGACTTGCAATGCAGCCTGAGGATGATCTTGAAATTCTGATCCTCCTGCCTTCTTCTCCCTAGTGCTAGGATTACAGATGTTCACCACTGTGTCTGGTTTATGAGATGCTGGGGAATTAATTCAGGGCTTTGAGCATGCAAGGCAAGCCGTCAACCAATTGAGTTACATCCCCAGCCTTGATTCTTCCCCAGGCCTCTCAAAGAGCAGGAAGCCAGTCTTCCACATTTCCCAGGAGGACTTGCTGCTGAGAATGAGGACGACATGAGGGTGATCCACTCACATAGAGCACCTGTGATTCCCATTGGCTACTGGGATGGGGGGGGCTATGGGCTAGTATTGTTTATTAGATTTGTAGTTCCTTTAAGGCTAAAAGCTTGGATCGGTTTTCTCACCCAGCATCCCTCTGAGAGGCAAGTGGGCATGAGGATGTCTCATTGGGGAGGTCTGGAAGCCTGGCCTGGCCTCAATAGGAGCTCCGATCACTGGCATTCACCCTTGCAAAGAGCAAGGCGACAATTGCTTGCCGCCTACTTGCAGCAGGGAGATGAAAGGTTTTGCAGAGAGCTTTGAGCTCCATGGGGGAAAGAGCTAGAGAGCCAGCAAATGTGATTATCCGGTGATATAAAAATCCCCTTCTATGTGTTTACCACCAGGAGCCTTCCTGTAGACCTTTGTTCTGCGCTTGGGGTGTGTGCATTCCTGCCCCAAACTGGAAGTGGGTTGAGGTGTCCGAGTCACTTTCAGATTCCAGAATTTCTTTGAGAACGCATTCTTGTACCCGAAAAGGTTTGAGTTATTATGCCGGTGACCGCTTCTCCATCTGTTACCTGTAACACCAACAGAGCCTGCAGTGGCTTGGCCCCAACCCCATTAGGGGATAAGTCCTTTGTCATCGAGCAAGCAAATCGTTTCCCTAAGCTAAAAATATTCACATCAAGGAAACAGTCTGAGGAGAGATCCTCAGGTGAGGTGCTGGAGCCGGCAGCCAGGGCCCTGCCGATTCTGGAAGAGCCACCTGCTCCAAGGTCCAGATGACTCTGTGTGCCCACCCCATGTGGAGCCTTTGGAAGCCTAACTAATGCCACCCCAGCCCAGAAAGATGCCTTGCCAGCTGTTCAGAACCCTCACAGTGAAATGGGTAAGCACTGGGGTGCCACTACCTCCTGACTGTCTTTTCACAGTGACTGGGCATCTGCAAGGGATGGGGCTGCTCTGCCTCAGTGGGCAGCCTGGCTTCTGCTTTGGGCAATAGAACTCTTAGCCTCAGGGAGGGGTGGCTCCAGCCACAGAGCCTATTAGCCCAAGATGCATTTCTCTGATTTGGAAGGTACTCAAGGAGTTTTCTCTGGTAGAGACAATGGTGGGTACCAAATAGAATCCCTACTGGAGAGGACGACTGTCCAGTTGTGGGGCCAAGACATTGATATGGGGTGTAGCTGAGGGGCTGACTTGTAACCATCTGCTGGCTGATCTAGTTTGTGTATGCTGTGGGACCCAAGCCCTCCTGTTTTGACATGCAGGTATTTCTAAGACTCTGAGCTATTTTATCAATAAAGGCTATTTTGTAATAAGCAAGCTGAGTCCTGTGTCTAAGGGCTGCTGGGACCTCCCTTGAGTGTCAGCCTGATGAGCCCAGGCTCCCTCCCAGGGCTGGCTCTCCTCTCTGCCCCACCTGCCTGCCTTCTCCATCTTCGCAGCATTCTTTCTCAGCACCAGCCAATGAGACAGACTGACCTGCAGGACTGACCTGCAAGGGGAAGAAGAGCAGCTTTCCTGAGGAGGGGGCAGTTGGGCTGGGTTGGGTCTTGGAGCAGGAATGCACCAAGAGACAAGATAGGAAGGTGTTTGAAGCAGGGGCAGGCCACATACAGAGCTGATGGCATCTGGGAGGCAGGTCATGAGCAGCAAGGTGCTGTTGCTAGCAGAGGCAGAGGCAAGCAGGCCACTGTAGAAGGGGAGACACACAGCAGCTGTTTGGCTAGGGCCAGGTGAGTGGAAGGAAATGGTTTTGCTTCAGATCTATCTCGAAGGAACACTCTGCTCTCCAAGCCGGGAGGCCTGGTGAAGTGCGCAAAGCCCCAAGATGTCCTATGAGTGAGAAAAAGAACTAGCTGTGCTTGATGCTTCAGAGAGGGCAGAAGAGGCAGCCTCTGGGACTCCACGCAGGGTCTACCAGGTTCTGTGAGCAAGGGAAGAGGCAGCTGGCTTGGGGCTGGAGGTCACGGGCAGGATGAAGGCTCCTGGCAGATCCTAGGTTGGGGAAGACAGAGGGAGGAGCAGTGCTCTAGGGTATAGGGATTCTCCAGTCCACATTGCCTTAGAATCTACACTTTCGCCATCTTCATGACTTTCTTTGGGCCCATTCGTTTGCTTGGGAGAATCACCAGAAACGCCAGTGTGCCCAGGGTCTTCAGGGGACATGGGATTTGCTGCTATCCCACCCTGCTCCCAGCTCCTCCCCAGCAGGCAACCAGCACCAACGACTCCATGGCCTCATACAGGCACTTGTTCATCTCATCCCCAGGGAAATAAAACTCAGAAAGGTGCAGGGACAACAAGGTCCCTCAAGCTCATGCTCTCTCTGTTGGACCACATGTCCTTCCGTCACTTGACTGGCTACAAGGGCCTGGGAGTGGATGCCTACTGATCTCTGGGAATGGAGGCACCTTCTGCAGAGGGCTCAACAGTTCTACTGGAAGCTGATTTAAATTCTATTGTCTCATTTAACCCACATACTCTTGCTATGTGTGGTCATTTTACAAAAGAAGAAACTGAGACCCAAGGTCACCCAACTAAAACCTGGAACCAGATAGCTATGACATCCAGGCTGAAGAATTTACTCTCTCTTATGACAGTTTTCTTGTGTTAGCTGTGTGGAGATTCTGAGGCTGGGAGCTAGTTGGATTCAGTAGGTGGCAGTGCTAGGATCGATTGTTCATGTCTGCCACTGACACCAAATACCTCAAGCTTTCTGCTTCTGACCACTGGCTGACTGCTCTGTTTTAGTCCTGAGGGCCCAGAGAGGGAAGATCACTTGCCTCAGGTAGCATCACTTGCCTCAGGTAGCATCACATACACATGGTGGCAAGAGCTGGATCCAGAATCCAGGTTGCCCAGAATACCAAAATTCCTTTAAAAAGAAAAGTATATGGGTGTTTTGCCTGCATGCATGTCTGTGCACTGTATACATGCCTGCTTGTGTGTCTGTGCACTGCATACATGCCTGGTGTTGCATGTCTATGCACTGTATACATGCCTGGTGCCCATGGAGGTCAGAAGAAAACATTGTCATTCTGGAACTGGAGTTACAGATTTATTTTATTTTATTTTTAGTTGCTACGTATGCAAGGAATCAAACCTGGGTTCTCTGCAGGAATAAGCGCTCTCAATCACAGGGCCAGCTCAGTGATTACAAGCCCAGTACTGCCACTTCTTAGTGAAGGAATTGCCACACTTGAAGAGTCAAGTAATAGGCCCATGGTCAGGAAAGGTCTGTTGGCAGCCTGCTGTCTACCAGGTCCTGAGACAGGCACACCTCATTCTGTTACCTTAGTTCTCAGGACTCACCAGGCCCATACTGCTAAGAGGGGGTTGGGGTGGAGTCAGTTCCAGCCCTGGCAGTCCATCTCTCTTCCCTTTCCTTTATACCCCCATGGGCTCTGAGCCCATCTGAGAGCTACTAGGTTGGGAACGAGGTGCAGAAATGGGGGAGAAAATTTTGTAAATGAGGTGGAGGCATGGGTGGTGGCCAGAGTGCCAAGGGGGCCTCTGTAGTTTGTCTGGTAGAGGTAAGCTGGGAACAGACCTTCAGAAGAACCCTTTCTATGACAAGGGGGTAGCTCCACCCCACAAGACAATTAAAGGAGCAGGCTCCCTTTCAGCTGCCCTTGCTCTGTGAGAATGTATTTCCAGCACACAAGGATCCCCCAGGGAGGGCTTTAGAGTCAGTCCATGCTCTTGAGAATTCCTATTTAGAGCACCCTAGACTACCTGCTCAGGACAGAAGGCACTGGAAACAAGGGAGGTCTTGTGGGTAATCAGGCCCAAGCCCCTCCCCAAGCCCTGTATGGCTTCCATTCCTGTATGGTCTCCATTGCGTGCGCTCCTGCGTGTGTGTGTGTGTGTGTGTGTGTGTGTGTGTGTGTGTGTGTGTGTGTGTACGGAAAGTCACCTGAGGACCAGCCTGTAAGTGGGGCAGCTGCTGACTCGGAGGAGTCTCTGCCCAGCTAGAGCTAGTACGGGACAACCTTTGGCTTCCCTAGTGAGGCCAGGAAATCTGGTCACAGGACCTGGTCACTGTGGGAGGCAGGGCTGGTGTAGGGCTTGTGTTTCCAGGATTTGATTTCTACCTCTGCCAAAGTGCTGGGCTTCTTTGAGAAAGGCATCATCCTTCTCTGAGCCTCCCTCCCATGTCTTTGCCTGCCCATGGAGGATTGCCCCTCTGGTCCCACAGTTCTCCAGCCTGTGGCTTCCTCTCTGCTCTCCTCCTCCCAACTCCCTAGAAGGTCCAGTCATAGTGATTCCTCAAATTAATCAGTTGTGTTAATCATTTGTTCTCAGGGCTTGGATTCTGGCAGGATTGGGCTGTTTGCCTTGCTTTTGTATTCCCAAGAAAAACTGAGTACCAGGTCTTGAGCCACAGATCTGTTTGCCGTCCTCTGAAGTATGCAGCAGTGACAAAAATGAAGACAGCTCTGAGCTGTTGGGGTCCAGGACTTAACACACTTTGCCTGAGATGGTGTTATTATTATCCCTGTGTCGTGGGTGAGCTAACTAACTGAGGTAGAAGGACTTGCTGATGTCAACCGGAGTGGAGACAGGGACTCACACAACCTATGACCCCAGCCTCATTGTCCTCAGCAGCCCCCAGAGCCTGTCCCTGGGTGAGCTGTAAGGTCAGCCTGACATCCACCTTTGTGGTTTGGGGGTAGACCCTGCCTGTGGCACTTCCATTAAAGTGGGAGCCCAGGCAGGGGTGCGAACTCCCACCCTCCAGTCTCTGCTCACTGTCAGCAGGGGAGGTGGGGCGCACTAGGCTAAAATTAGCTTCTGGGATTCTTTGTGCTCTGCATCCGTCCTTCTTCCATCCGTCTGGGGAAGGATGCTGTCAGGAGGCCAGCACTAGAAGGAGCCGGGTGTCAGCACGCACCCTCCCCAGCTTGTGGGCTCTGATCCTCTCACACCCTGCCCAGGCTCTGGGCCAAAGGCTTCTGCCCTTGGCTTGGCCTTGTGGCCACCTATCGATTAGCAGTGATTTCCAGGGGAGAGACCCATCACTGTCTTCCCTCTGTCCCTTGGATTCTAGCTTCTCTGTCCCCATCCCCCTCCCTTCTCTTCCTTCTTTTCCTGATCCTTCTGTCTTTGAGGATTCCACCCTCCACTCAGCCTTCCTGCCTCCTTTGGACCCTCTGACTTCTTTCTTACCCAGAGGGATAGTTCTGGTTCTTCAGAGGCCCTGCAGGCTCCATGGACCCGTGGTAGCTGTGAGGGAACTAGAACAGTTTAGAGACCAAAAGAGTGCTACTCTCCCTGGAAAGTTGGGGCTATTTCTGTCCTTTCTGCCTCCCTCTGGGGCTCTGGGCTCCAGAGCAGGATGAACAGGCGGGGGAGGTCTGAGGCCAGGTCTGGGTGCTAGGGGGCTCTTTGGTTTCCCTGATAAGGGGGCAGGCCCCCTTTGGAGATAAGGGGTAGGTCTCTTCAATCCCAAAGCTGCAGGGTTTCACGGAATGACACTCCCCCTCCAGCTCCCATGGGGACCTGAAGTCACTTCAAGAGGGAAAAGGGCTGAGCTGTGACTGAGGGGACCCAGGTGTCCCTGTGTCCCTTTCCCAGCCCATCCCAGCTGCAGCTGTGAGGGAGGGAGCGTGAGAGGCTGGCTGGGCCTGCAACTTGGATTCCCTGGACAGTTGGGGGAGGGGAGGCAAGGGTTAAACTCAGCCTTCCTCCCAACACAGGGGTGGGGAGGTGGAGGGAGTAGGGAGTAAAGGGGATGGGGGAACGAGGGGGGGACTGTGAAAGGAGGTGGAGAGGGGTGGAGGGGGATGGCCCAACATGGTCATAGGGTGCAGACTTTACTGGGCCCCTCCTAGAGTGTTCTTTGTCAGTCACCTCGGACATACCTGTTCCAGCTGGATCTCTTCTTCCTCTGCTGGCCTGGTGACTCAAGAACGCAGGGGTGCAGGGCTACCAGCTTCAGAAAGGCTCCTTAGCTGTCTTCAAAGCCCTTGTGAAGCCCAGAAGCAGGACTACCCAGTTGCTGGGTGACTTGGGGTAAATTTCTTCACCTCTCTGGGTTTCTCTCTTGATTGACAAAAGGCCAGGACTAGAACATACTTCAGATAACGTCCTGGGGCTGCTTCAGGAGCCACAGGGAAAGGAGAGAAGGGAAAATTGGGTACAGGGGCCTGGCCACCTGTCTGGGCTTGACACTCTGTCTAAAGCAAGACCAAAGGGGGTGGGGTGGGGGCAGACAGGAAGAGAGTTGAGGCCTTGTAGGATGGAAACTTAAATTAGAACTGCACTCCTTGGTCATATCACCAGGT
This sequence comes from Ondatra zibethicus, assembly GCA_004026605.1. Lineage (NCBI taxonomy): Eukaryota > Metazoa > Chordata > Mammalia > Rodentia > Cricetidae > Ondatra > Ondatra zibethicus. The sequence goes on along the minus strand of PVIU01003202.1, from coordinate 101,097 downwards.
GAGCATAGGCTGAACTCACTACAGCCTTGGCAACAGAGGAGCCCACAGAACAAGAAAGGCCATGTGGGTAACCTAGCCACAGGGCTTAGCTCCCTCCCTTCAGCTCCAGGGCAGACAGACACAGGGCAGGCATACAGTGAGGAGTTAGGGGACCCGGAAACATTCCAGCAAACTGGAGCCATCTTGGTGCAGTCATCCTATGCTGGGGACTCTGGACTCTGGGGACGAGTCTTGGATGTAGAGTTTGTATTTTGTTTTCTGTTTGGTTTGCGTTCCCTACAGTTTTCCTCTGGAGATTCTGCTGTGAGATCCATCTGGTTGCGGCTGAGCTAGAAGCACAAGAACTGTATTCATAGAGTTTGAGAAGGACTAGGGCAAAGGACTGGCCACAGAGACCAGCTGGACCTAATGAGACTGGAAGAGAGGGGGTGTGGTTGAGGTTATTCTGGTGGCAACATGGACAGAAAACCAGGCTTTGACCACAAACTTGGCTCTGCAGCTTACTGTCTGTGCAGCCTCAGGCAAACTACTAAACCTCTCTGAGTCTCAATTCCCTCATTTAAAATGGGATAGCCCTGGATACCTTCAGGTTGGCAAGGGAAGCTAAGATTTATATAGCAAAGACCTATAGGCTGTACTTATAGTGCATGAAGGTACAAGGGCAGAATCACCATGTTACTTTGGAACCCCAGATCCTTGGCAAGGTGACTTGACAAAAATCTTTTGATCAGTAACCTGATAGAAGGAGGATGGATTCTGTGTCCTGGTAGATGACCCTTCCTGAATGTGCCATCCGTAGATCTGTCTTCTCTAATCCTTGATTCCATGGCTCCAAAGCCTCCCTGAAGGTTCTCAGGGAAATTCTAATGTGCTATGTCAGCATCTCCGCACCCTACCCCATGCCAGGCCCATGCCAGACATCACTAATAGATCCCAGAACTCTCTCTGTGAACACAGTCAATACTGCATGAAGATCCAGGCAGACCTCTTGCAAGTGATGGTTGGAGTGAAAAACTGGTTTTTTCCTGAGTTCTGTGAGGAATCCCAGCCTCATCCCACAGGAATTGGGGAAAGGATTGTTCATTGTGGTGCGAACAAGCCATTTGAAGCAATGAAGAGGGTTGGCCCGAGAGTTTTTAGGGTCTACCGGAGACCTGCCAAGATCGTGAGAAGGCCAGCAGAGGAAGCAGAGGAGAGGTCTGAGGCAGAAGCCCAGGGTGGAGCAGGCAGTCTAGGGACAGACAGGCATCCCAGGACAGAGCAGGCGGCATGGTGGGCACCAATGAGGGTGAGTTGCTTGGGTCTGCAGCCCAAGACCTGGGCTAGAGAGAGGAAGGGAAATCCTCAGCGATTCCATTCTCTCAGGAAGCTAGACACAAGGGAAGGATGGCTGCAGAGCACCACGCCTCATGTTGAATCAGTCTCTGGTAGTCTGACCATCTGCTTCCAGGTGAGGGTTGCTCCCTGGGTTTCTAGCTCCTGATTTCCTTCTCTACCTGGTGCTCCCTAGCCATGGCCAATCCTGAACGTCTCATCCTCAAAATCTAGTGTCCCTATCACTGTGCCCCCAAGATATTTGTACATTTTATTTACCGTGTACCCAAGATCCTGTGCGACAGCATGAGGGACGTCCCTGATATCATCTCGTGGAGTGCCAAAATAGCTCTGGAAGTGTGGTGAGGTGAAGGAAGCCTTATTTGTGCAACTTCTTCCCAGGGATGGGGAATAGTCGAAGTCTCCAGAGATAAACTTGAGCGAGCGCAGATGTCGTGTTTGCTGAGTGGGTCACGCAGAGGGTGAGCACCCAAGACCCTGCACAGTGCAGCTTCATGCTGCCACAGTACACTGCTCAGCGTGGAGCTAGAAGAGGCTCGCTGGAGACCTCTGCCCTTCCAGTCCTCCTCTTGCGTGTTTGAATAGTCAGGAGTTGCATTCACACAGACATCTGGATCCCTTCCAGCCTGAGGGCTCCAGTGTACTCAGCTTGATACTAGCCTTGCATCCCAACACCCCCTTGTGCCCCAACAGTGAAGGGAATGGGTTTGTCACCAGGGCCAATACTCTGGAGTTCTGAAGGACCAGTGGACACATTTGGAGGGATGCAGGGCCCAGTGGGCCATGTGAGCTTAAGGCGGGAGGGAGAGCAGCTCAAAGATGGTGTTGGAGGCAGGAGGGTTTGGTAATGGAGCTGGGGACATGCTAGCCAGGCTCTGACTTAGTGTGAGTTTGCTCACATCATAAGCTCCCTCCTAGGAGCAGGAGACAGGGCAGGGTGAGGCCCAGTGGCAGCTCAGCACCAAGCGCAGCTGACTAAAATTATGTTGGGATGTCAGGGGCTCCTGAATCCAGGAAGTGGGGAAGAATGTATTGGAGGGGCTATTGAATGGGACTACAGAGGCAGACAGGAAAAGGAGACAGGGGGAGGAGAGTGTCTCTGCAAAGGCAGCCAGCAAACTTGTTTGTTTATCTTCTTCTCTGACCTGATATCTCTCAGGCTGTTGTTCTGTGGCCTAGTGCAAGTCATTGGACTTTGTGGGACCTTTGGTGTTCTCAGTCTGCCTACAGACACTCTCCCTGGGGGCTCTTCTGAGGCATATCCTTAGATAGCAGGAGAGGAGACTCCTTCAGGAACGTCTAGGGGGATCTGGTTCAAAGGCCTTACCTTTGGTCCTTTGGCACCTTCTGGAGATGCCCAGAATAGAGGGGGTTGGTGTTCATGGACTTGGCTCAGGCTGCATGCACCCAGGTTTGACTTGACTCTGTATGGACTTGATCCCATTAGTGGCAGTGCCTCTGCCCACAGCACCCTGGAGGAGTGGTCAGGCTGGTCAGTAGCGGTTGGCATTGACCTGTGGATGCCCAGCAGACTGCCATCATAGTGCCCATGATGCTTTCCTCTTTTTGCTGCCCACCAGGCTCCCTGACCCGGGGAGAAGGGGCCAGGAATGCAAGATGCCTAGTGGTCATGCTGGGTACAAGCGCACCAGAGTCTTGTCCTGACCTCAGAAGACTCCAGCTGCCCTCATTGCTCCCTCAGGACCTCAGCTCTCCCAAGCCTAGCCCGAGGCCACCTGCAGCTGGGAAACCTCCTTCCCCCGTGTCCCCTTCTTCCTGGCCTCTTCTCTCAGCCCTCAGAGAGCCTCTGCTGAGTGGAGACCCCCTGGAGGAAGGTCATGGCTTATTATGGCAGTAAGGGCAGGTCCTTTCATCCACAGGCCAGTCCCCATTGCCTTGGGTTCTGTGACCACAGCTGGTCTGGAGATGGGAGAGAGCCTTTGGAGATGGGCAGGGCTTCGCCTTGTCACTCACAGCTGCAGGGAGCATGAGGGGCCCAGGACTGAGGGGAACAAGCTGAGAGGCCTGTTGCCAGCTCCCTGTCTTTTCTCCTTTTCTTCTTCTTCTTCTTCTTCTTCTTCTTCTTCTTCTTCTTCTTCTTCTTCTTCTTCTTCTTCTTCTTCTTCTTCTTCTTCTTCTTCTTCTTCTTCTTCTTCTTCTTCTTCATGTTTAATAACATCTATTGACAAACTCCCTAGAAGCCTTGTATTTCCGCAGCCCTGCCTTCCTAAACACAGTTTTAGCTTAGTAATCACTCTGTCTCTGTGTCTTTGTCTGTCTGTCTGTCTGTCTGTCTGTCTCTCTCTCTGTCTCTGTCTCTCTCTCTCCCTAGAGTGTTTGGAAGCCCCTGCCCAGGCTCTTTCCTCTTCCCACTAGGCCCCACCCCACCCTTGGCAGCTTTCCCAGGTTCTGAGGATAATTTTAGGGAGTCACAGGGGTCTGGGCCCCAATCCTTAAGAAAGCTCCCTAGGGACAGGCCTCTGGGTGTGAAGAGCTTCCCTGGCCGTCACCCTGACGCCAGTCAGGCAGAGCTCTGGGTTCCAGGCATGGGGTTCAGGCCTGTGGCCTGCAGAACCTCATCCTTCCAGAGACTGGGATCCACTCACAGGCATGACCTCCTGCCAAGGCCATGTCTGTTTCCTGCTGCATTCACTCCGCCCCGCAGGCCTCAGCACTCCTTGGAGTTAGACATCTCACCACCCTTTGACCTGGCCACCCTGATGCCAGTGTCCTGGATGCTTTTTGTGTGGGAAACCAATAACCCAAAGGATGGAGACGAAAAGGGCATCTGTGGATTCCACAGCTCAGGCCTGGAGCTACCCAGGCTGGAACCCTAAACCTTGACCTCCAAGGTCCCAAACCCACACACTCAAAAGACCCCAATGAGCAGAGCTTTGGCCCCACAATTACTCTGCTTATACACTCCAGATTCAGTTGAGTTGCAATAGAAGTAATGGTCTCAAGGCACAGAACGGTACAGTGGCTGTGGATAGCCAGTGTGTGCAGCCTTTTCTCTTTTTACCCACAAGTGTGATCTCTGACTCTTTGCCGTAGGTGCTTGAGGGGGAAGTTGAAGGCCAGCCTGTCCCTAGTCTTGCCCAGGAGCAGCCTTAGCCCTGGAAGCCACTAGCTTGGGACTGAAGGGAGCATAAGAGCTGCGCTCATTTTTCAGCTGGCTTCCTTTATGACCTCAGAGGAGCTACCCAACCTCTCTGACTCTTGTACTAGGATTTGGGAAACAAGGTGGTTGCTGTATCTTCACCGTGAGGACCACGGCAAGGGATATATTGAGATGCTTGGTGGAGAGATGTTTGCTGTGGCTGGCTCGGTTGCCAGCCATAAGCAGGATGTGGAGAGAGAACAAAGCTTGAGGTTATGACTGTGGCTCAAAAGAGCAACACTGGGGTGGAATCTGGGGCTAGGGATGTCCTGACTAGGTGGAGGCAAGGTCGAAAATGGGGCAGGGCAGGAAGAGGGCTGTCCCCAAGCTCCCATCACTGGGCTGTGGGATCTCTACTTCCGCAGCATTTTCCCTGTGTTATTCACCAGCCATTACCCTACATGTGACAACTGTTGTCATGACGACACATTACCCATCCGCAGATAAAAGCCCTGCTAGCAGGGGAGTCAGGCTGCCTCTGGCTCCCCAGACTCCATCCCTGTCCCTGAACACCCCCCCACCCCAGGGTTTCCTAGCAGACCTGGCTTCCTATTTGGTTTTTTAAACAGGTCATTCTCGGCTCCCTCATTTCCCCGAGAAGCTTGGTCACTTCTATCTTTTCTCACTGTGTCCGGACCCCACTTCCCCCACCCTCCTCTGCTCTCCTTCCTTCTCCTCCTTTCCCTCTCTCTGATTCCGAGCTACCCTCTCTTGTTCTCTTTCCTCTATTTCCCACTCATGGGCACAGGAGGGTATCGTGAAGATGGGCCTCCAACCATTATGGGATGTGTGCACATCTGTGTGCATGTGTGTATGCACACATGTGTACATATATGCATGTACGTATGTGACCAGGAAGGCCTGAAGAAATGTGGCCTAAGGAACTGCCCCTCTAGCACACCCCTGTCTGGTCTCGGTTCTGAAGATCCCAACAGGCCCTGCACACTTCCGGAGCCCTGACTGCTCCCTAAGGGCACCAGCTGAGGCACCAAAGCTCCAGGAGGTAAGTGGCATCATTCCATTTTTTTTGTAGGCTAGGAAATTAGGGATCAGAAAGGTCAAACAATTCATTCAAAGTCACACAGCTGGCCAATAGAGGAGGCAGGATTTGAAATTCCATCCCATCGTCATTGTCCATAACCATGGTGCAGTCGTCATAACAACACTGTTTACTGACCGCTCATCCAGCACCAGGCCCTGTGTTTAGAAACACTTGGAACCATCTAGCCTTCACACAACTTACACACTGGGCCTCAAACACCTATCTGTTCCACCAGTAAGGGAATCGGGGCACAGAAGAGTTAAGCCATTTCCTCACACACTAGAGTCAGGGCTGTGCTAGGATTTGAACCCGACCCCTCTCTGCCTCATCACCTTCTGACTGCATCTGAGAGACCCTTTGTAAAGTCTCTATGGTTCCAGTTCAGGCCAGTTTGGGGAATAAGAGGAGGAGGCCACATGTCTTTTTTCTCGAGTTCCAGGTCACTAGGAAAGACCCACAGACGCCACAGCAGTGCTGTCCCCACGTTGTCCCAGAAACCCAGGGCTCCTGACACAGCACCCAGGAAGGGCGAGAAGGAGGGTGGATGTGTGGCTGGGAAGTCTGGTGGAATGGGATGCCTGCCTTGGTGCTGAGAGTGTCCCTAGCTCTTCTTGCCTGTTGCACAGTCCCCAGGGAGCAGCCTGGGCCTCGGAACACATTGTCCCAGAGTGCTGCTGTCGGGATGATGAAGGGGCCAGCTATTTTTAACAGCCAACACTCATGGACAGAAGTCTCTTCCAAGCCAGGGACATCAGGGAGTGTAGAGATCACAAACGCCAGGTCCTCTACTCTCTGCCCTCCCCTCCACCCTCCATTTGTTACTGAGAGCCCAGCAAACTTGGATTGATGGGATCTTGGGGAGGGCAGGGTGGGGCTGGTACCTGGCTGCAACCCTTCTTAGGGCCTGAAGTGACAATGGCCTCAGAAATGAGTCCTACCCCTCTCTAGAGGCTGCAGGTATGGGAGATGATCAGGGCCAATGGTCAAGCTGGGCAGTCATGGGTAGAGACCTGGCCTGCTCTGGTTAGCCATGACCCCTTGTCTTCCTAAATCTTTCTGCCCACCCCGAGGAAAGCAGCTGGTTCTCCAGACCCCCCAGGGCCTTTCTAGAAGCTCCTGTATCTCTGGCAACGGGGAATACACACATTACAACCTCAGATTCTTCCCATACCCCCAAACCTGCCACTATTGGTTCTAATGCCCAAATACTTGGGACCAGGCAAGCTAGCTGTGCATGCTTCCTTCCTGGGTCCTCTGAGAAGGCTGACCTTACTCACCTACTAGGACTTGAAGAGACACAGCATCCTTATGTGAGTTACTTTCACATAGCAGTGCCCAAAGCTGACAGAAGTAACTTAAGGGAGGGAAGGTTTATGCTGATGCCTGGTTCCCAGGGTTCCGTCTGTCATGGTGGGGGCGGGGCATGGTAGCATACCCTAGAGCATATCAGGAACCAGAGAGAGGGGAATGCTGGGTTGAACTCTCATTTTGCTTTCTTTTTCCTCTCTCTCTCTCTCTTGCTCTCTCTCTGTCTCTCTCTCTCATTGGAGACAGTGTCTTCTGTACATTGTCCTGGCTGGCTACAGTCAGGGTGACAATAAAGATAAGCCATCGTATCTGTGACTTTCCATTTACTGTGACAAAATACCTGGCAGAAACAACTTAGAGTGAGAAAAGTTTGCTTCAGTCCAGGGCATGCGGTGGAGGCTTCTTCGTGTGTTGTGGACCAGGACACAGGGCACGCAAAAGAGGCTCCTTCATGTGTTGCAGGCCAGTAAGCAGAGAGAACTAGAAGCAAGGGGCCCCACGTAGTGACTTCTGTCAGCTAGGACCCACTTGCTAAGGAATCCATAGCCTTCAAAAGAGGACAAGCGGAGGACTGTGGAGGGCACTTCAGGTGGAAATCACAACCGTCAGTCACTTCTTGGCAAAGGGCGTTCTGAGAACAGCAAGCTGCTGGGATTGAGCACTGGGCCTGGGTCTTATCTGTGTCAGGGCAGTGGTGGGGGGCAGTTGCTCCCCCTAAAATCCTTCCTGCCAGAGTCCCATGCTCACTCCATTCTTGAGGTTCAGACTGACTAGCCAAGTCTGTCAGATGAGGGACTGCTCAGGCTTACGCAGGCTCACACTAGGACTGTTCACCTGTGTGGCCACCACCCTGCAGCCGGGTGCAAGGTGGCCTTACCCAGTGTGGTGGTTTGAAATGGGGCCAGTTTTGAGGTCTTTCCTTCAAGCTTCCCTCAGTGTGACACTGAGTTGACTTCCTGTTGCCTGCATGATGAGCGCGCGCAGCTCCAGCGCCACATCTCTCTGCACGCCGCCATGTTCCCTGCCATGATGATAATGGACTGAACCTCTGAAACTGTAAGCGAGCAATTCAATGTTTTCTTTCTAAGAGTTGCTCTGGTCATGGTGTCTCTTCGCAGCAACATTAAACCCAGAAAGTCCCTAATTCCACTTCTCAGTCAAAACCTCATTGTAGTGGTTTGAATGAGAAATGTCCCCCATAGGTTCATCCATATGAACTTGCGGTCACCAGCTGGTGGTGCTTTGGTGAGGTTATGGGACTTTTGGGCATGGGCCTTGCTGGAGGAAGTATGCCCGTGAGGCTGGACTTTGAGAGTGTATAGCTTTACTCTCAGCTTGCTCTTTCTGAGTCCTGCTGCTACCACCATGCCTTCCCCACCATTGGGGACATCTGAGACCTTCAGCCCAAATGCATTCTTCCTTAAGTCACTTTGGGCCTTGGTACTTTATCACAGGACAAAAGTCATAATAGAGGGAATATCATTCTGACTTCTCTCCCACCGGTTACTTTTGCCTGTTATAGAACTTAAAAAAACAAAAAAATACAAACATACTCTTTTGAATCTGGCTTCTTTTCTTTCAGTATCGTAAATGGATGAGTTACTTATATTGTATCAAGATTAATTCATTGTTTCATTGCTCAATAGTATTTCATTGTATAGGTATTCCATAATTTATCCATGCCCTGTTCATGGACATTTGTATTACTTCCAGTTTGGGACATTTGTATTACTTCCAGTTTGGGCAACTATGAATAAAGTCCATATTTATGTTTGTCTTTTGGAGATTTACATACTTAGTTCTTTAGGGTAAATATGAAGAGGTGAAACTACTCAGTCATTTAAAATAGGTGGATGTTTAGTTTTAGTAGAAATTTCTGCTTCTCCAAAATGATTTCCCCAGGTCACACCTCCCCTGGGAAGGTGTGAAGGTTTCAGCTGCTCCTCTTCCTCCTCCTCACCAGTGTTAGTGACACTTTTCCTTTTGTCCTTACCTAGCTTGTAGTATGTTTGATATCTTGTGTCTTTTTGGGGAGGGCAGGGGTGGGTAAGAAATTTTTTCAGTTGTTTTCATTGCAGTAAAACATAACATAACATCTTAACTATTTCTCTCTTTCTGTGTACACATGTGCTCATATGCACATGTATGTATGTATGTGTTCATATATATGGAGGCCAGTGATCTACATCAAATGTCTTCCTCCATGGCTCTCCAGCTTACTTTTTGAGACCTGATCTCCCACTGAGCCCGGAGTTAATGGCATGGCTAGTGTCGCTAAGCTCCAAGTATCTGTCTGTATCTGCCCCACTAGCCACAGACACACACTGCTGTGCCCGGTGCTTTTACATAGGTTCTCACACTGTTGTGTCGGGCACCTTACCTGCTGAGTCGTGCCTTGCCTCTCTCTGAAAAGGTTTACATATTCAACAGTACTGAACATGCTAATGATGCGCAGACGTTGTGTGCCTATCTTCAGAACCCCTTTCCATTCACAAATCCTGACACTTCAGTCGTTAAACATCGGCTCCCTCCCACCTCCGCCAGGACCTCCATGTAAGTAGAGCCATACAGCATTCGTTTCCTTGTCACCCGCCTATTTTATGGGGCAGTCCTCAAGGCTCATCCATGCTGTGTTCTGTGCTGTCTTGTTAATGACTGGACAGTGTTTTCTTGTATGTTGTGTTTCCCTGCTCGTCAGTCCACTGACTTAGAACTGATTGTCCCAGCTGCCTTGAATCACGCTGCTGTGAAGGCGGTGAGGAAAGATAGGGAGAATGATGGTGCTATGGGATAGAGCCCGGGGTCTGAGATCTGACTGAAGCCTCTCTCCAGCTGAGGCTTAATTCATGGCATCGGCTGACATGGGGACTGAATTTCCTTTTCCTTTTTCTCTTCCCTTCTCTTCTCTTCTCTTCTCTTCTCTTCTCTTCTCTTCTCTTCTCTTCTCTTCTCTTCTCTTCTCTTCTCTTTCCTTCCCTTCCCTTCCTTTATCTTCCTTTCCCTTCCCTTCCCTTCCTTTCCTTTCTCCTTCCTTCCTTCCTTCCTTCCTTCCTTCCTTCCTTCCTTTCTTTTTCTTTTTTTTTGTGTCAGAGTTTCTCTGTGTAGCTTTGGAGCCTGTCGTGGCACTTGCTCTGTAGACCAGACTGGCTCAAATTCACCTGCCTCTGCCTCTCACTTGCTAGGATCAAAGGCGTGCGCTACTACCGCCCGGCTTATATAGAGGTATTTCAATAAGAACATTGAAAATAGCAAAGACTCACACATGACATCTAAGCTCATGCGGCCTCTATCCGTTCCTAGATGAAAACTGTTGTTTTCCAGGAATCTCACAGATGATGTGGAATACCCCTCTGTATGCTGTGAATGTTTTATTACCATTGGTTAATAAAAAAGCTGCTTTGGCCTATGGTAGGGCAGAATAAAGCCAGGTGGGAAATCTGAACAGAGATATATAGAGAGAGTAGGCAGAGTCAAGGAGACGCCATTTAGCTGCGGAAGGAGAAAGACACGGGAACCTTATTGGTAAGCCACAGCCTTGTGGCAATACACAGATTAACAGAAATGGATTAATTTAAGATATAAGAGCTAGTTAGGAATACACCTAAGCTGTTGGTCAGGCAGTGTTATAATTAATATAGTGTCTGTGTGATTATTCAGGTCTGGGCAACCAGGAAACGAACAAACAGTCTCCTTCTACACACAGATAGAGCATTTTCAGTAAGAGACCAAGTTCTAACTCCCTCACACACCCTGGTGGTTCCTGCTTATCTATTAGCAGACTGTAATTGCATCGGAGACGTCTTCAGAGACGCTCTACAGTCTCATTTATCCAAAGGAAAGGAGAACTACAGAGATGGCTCAGAGGTGGTTCAGCAGCTAACAGCACATAATGCTTTTTCAGAGGACCCAAGTTCATTTCCCAGCACCCGCGTGGTAGCTCCCAGCACCTACAATGCTAACTCCCAGGGATCCAGCACCCTCTTCTGGCCTCCACGGGCACCTGATTCCCATGCACATACCTCAACACATGTATATAATTTAAAAATAATTTTTAAAAGAGAAACAGAAGAAAACAAATCTCTTAGCAACTTTTAAAGATGAAGTTTGAAAGCCACCCAAGTGGAATTATTGAAAGCCACCAAAAAGTGGAATTACTGATTCATATTTTACTTCCCTTTTCTTCTATTTTAAATTTTATTTATTTTGGCATGATCTCACATAGCCCAGGTTGGTCTTGAACTCACTGTGTAGCTGAGGAAGGGCTTGAATTTCTGATCCTCTGCCTCCATCTCTCAAATGTTATGGTTATAGGTGTTATCACCACTCCTAGCTTAATTTTTAATTTTTAAATAATCACCATTACCATTTCCCACCCCTAGAAGTACTTTTTATTTATTTGCTTTTTAAACTTATTTAGCTTTAAGAGATTTTATTTTGCTTTTAATTATGGGTATATCTTAGTCAGTGTTTGATTGCTATGAAAAGACCATGACCACAGCAACTCTTATAAAAGGAACCATTTATCACTTACAGTTTTAGAGGCTTAGTCCTGTCATGGCAGGAAGCATGGTGGGATGTGCAGACAGCAAGGTGCCAGAAATGTAGCTGAGGGTGCTACACCTGGATCGGCAGGCAGCAGGAAGAGAGGGAGAGAGATACACAGACTCACAGAGAGAGAAAGAGAGTGGGAGAGAGACAGAGATGGGCAAGGTGTCAGGGATGTAGCTGGGAGTTCTATACCTGGATCTGCAGGCAGCAGGAGGAGAGGGAGAGAAATATACAGAAACAGAGAGAGACAGAGAGAGAAAGAGACAGAGACAGAAAGAGAAAGAGAGAAGGACAGACTTGGCTTGAGTTGGGCTCTTGAAACTTCAAAGCCCACCCCTAGTGACTCATGTCCCTCAACAAGGCCACTCCTCCTAATCCTTTCAAATAGTACCACCAGTAAGCATGTAAATATATGAGCCCGCATGGTGGGTGCCGGGGAGGGGGGTAGGGGATGGAGGTGTCTTTCTTATTCAAGTGCCTATGGCGGCCAGAAGTGACAGACCTTCTGGAACTGGAGTTCTAGGTTTCCAGCCTCCCAACGTGGATGCTGGGAAAGTGGACTGTAGTCCTCTGTAAGAGCAGTACGTGCTCTTAACCACTGAGCTACCTCTCTAGGCCCTGTTGGGGTTCCAAGACTGGGTCTATTAAGGAGCCTAGGCTGGCTTCTGATCTGATTTGTGGCACTCCTCCTGCTAGTCTCCGTAGTGCTAGGATTACAGATGTGGGTAACAAGGCTGGGCAGCTGTGCTAACACCACATTCTCTGCAGAAGTGAGCAGGTGTTGCAAGTTATTTTCTGTTTATTTTTTAAAAAACAAGAACCATCCAGTGAACTTTAATTTGTACTTTTCTGGGGCTAGGACCTGGCCAAGCCTTTAACTCATGTAAAAAAAAAAAACAAACGTGTTTTCACATTATTGATTTGTGGCAATTTGTGATCCTGACTGTGAGCCGTAAGGAAATGTGTTTTCTATTGGCGTAAATAAACATAACATGAAGTTAACCAATTAGGATCTATAAACAGGGACGATGGCTCAGTGGGAAAAGTGCTTGCTAGGCAAGCGTGAGGACCTGAGTTCGGATCCCAAGTACCCACACAAAAGCCTGGTGTGGCTGTGAGTGTGCCTGCCATGCAGCATTGGTGGGGTGGGGACTAGTGCATTCTGGGAGCTCAATGGCCAGCCAGCCTGCGTGGTTGAAACTGTGAACTTCAGGTTCAGTAAGAGACCTTGCCTCAAAAAAGGTAGAGACCAGTAGAGGAACATACCCAGGGTTGACCTTGGGCTTCTAAAGTGCCTTCACAGGTGTGTACACATGCAAATATCACACACACACACACCACACCTCCCCCACCCCCCACACCACACACACACACTATACACACCACACATACACCGACAGATATACCACACATGCAGACACACCACACACACTACACACTTAGACACATCACACACATACATACCACACACACAGACACACCACATGCGCACACACACAGACACACCACACAGACACATCACACACACACATACCACACACACACACACACACACACACACACACACACACACACACACACACTGTCCATGCAGTGCATGGTGCTGTCACAGAGCTGTGTAGCATCCGCCACAGCTTTTCTGTTGTTGTGGGGAGTGCGCTAGGGATTGAATACAGACAGGGCCTTGTGCACGCTAAGTACATGTTCTACCACTGGGATCCCTGTTCAGCCTCCGCATTTGCATTCTTAATGTATGAGTGTTCCAATTGCTTAGACAGGACTACAAAAGCAACACATGAGCTCCTGGGCCTGGATTCTCCAATTTCTGGGTGTATGTCTGATCAAGGAAGCTGCCAATGTCCCAGGCTCCCAAATGGTTCTGTCCCCACTAGGTCTCAGTCTTCAGGACCCCTTCTGGGCAATGGCTTCTATGCAGGGCACATTTCCTGGGCTTAATTGCTCCTGCGAGGCTTCAGTGATGTCCTCTGTGCCTGCCATGAGCAAATGTCATTATCTGTCCCCTGTCCCCTTGGCTTTCAGACACTGACAATTGAATTACAGTGGTCCACCTGCCCTTTGGGTTGGCAGCTCCCTCAGCTGTCCCCTAAGTGGGCTGAGGTCCTTCCTAGTGCCCCTCACCTGCAGAGAGGTGAGGGTGGAGCCCTGGGGATGGACTGGATGGAGGAAGATAACCCTGGAGGGGCTGCAGGGACTCAGAGTGGAGTCATGGGACAGACTGGGTGTCCTCCTCCTACCTCCCCATTGTCCTCCTCTTCTGTGGCCTTATCTCCTTATAGCCCAGCCTTGCCTGGGGCACTTCCCTGATTACAGCCTGTTGGTGGCTCCTTGCTGCCCACATGACAAAGCCCAGGCCCTAGCCTAACAGTCTCTGCCCAGTCCTGTGTGGGCAGGTAGTAGCTCGGGTCCTAGCATTGTTGGGGTCCTTTCCTGAGTTGCCTTCATCTAGGGATGAGTCAGCCAGTAAAGACAGTCTGGCAAGATACATGCCACTTCTATCTGACAGATGAAAGTCTCCCACACATGGTCCCCCTCAGTTTCCCTTGTGCTGGGTCCTTAAAGGCCACAGGCTAAAAATGACAGCACCAGAGGAGACATGGATCCTGGATTGCTGTGTAGCTGTTTGGACGCAGCCTGGGCTATGGGAGATTATGGAATCATTTGTGCTTGGTTGCAGAGATTTGAGGACTCTGTTATAGTAATTAGGGTACCCCAACTTACAGAAATCTTAGGTACCCAAAAGTGGTACCTAAGGTAATGAGCTTCAGTTTTCTCAAAGTGAAGTGAGATGGTAGCCCTTGTAGAATTACAGGAAAGGTGGAAAAAGTAGGGGGGCACCTGGCCCCTGGCACTTAGCCAGCTGTTCTGCAGCAGTTTGCTCTGGATTGAACATGACCAGGGCCTCCTGGAAGCAAAGCAGTTGTGCTGACCTGGACAAGGCCTTGGGGAGAGGAGGCAGATTACCATTTTCTCACAGACGGTCAAGAGACTCCAGCTGCCACTGGATGAGGTAAAAACAATGGACTGGGCTAGGGCTTCCTAGTGGTGCAGCTGTGATTCACCCACAATCCTTGTGACTCCAGTAAACCCATCAGTTCACCGAGCTGGACACAGGCAGAATTCTTTCTTTGGGTCATTGGTGCCCTTTCTATGTCAGGTGGACAGATTGATACCTTTCTAAGTCTATCTAGGAAAAGTCACAGGACACCAGCCTCTGCACTTGAAGCTATTTGATGTCAGCTCTAGGCTTTTGTGACATCCATCCTTCCCCTCTCCCCCTCCCTCCCCTTCCCCTCTGCTCCTATTCTCGGTTTCTTCTGTTTGGAGACAGGGTCTTGCTATGTAGCCTCAAACTTGCCATTCACCTGCTCCAGTCTTCTGAGTGCTGGGGATTACTGGAATAAGTCACCATTCCTGGGATCTACCTGGATTCTTTTTTTCTCTCCCCTTTCTATCTGGGGCCCATTCATTCTAGGCTCATCTGAAGCTGAGGTCTTTGCTGAATCTCTAGCCCCTGGAATGCTGCTCCTAGGATCTGTGGCCCAAGACCACATTCTGCATGGACTTCCACTGCTGTGCCTTTCTCAGTATTCTGTCTGTCTGTCCTTCTGTCTCTTCGATACCAGTTGCCACCAGCGGCCAGCCTAAAGCCAAACAAGACAAATAGTTCTTTTATCTGCAAGTGAGACGTGTCACGTTTGCTTTGGGCTGGGCCTAGCCGTATGGAATGGGCCAAGGCTCTGAAGGTGGGAAAGACCGCCCGAGACTCATGTGAAAACCTTGCCCCACTTCAGGAGACTCACTTTTATGGCTGTCTGTGGCACTCCTCTGCCCTCCTGGTCTCTCTCTGGGGCCCAAGGACTGTAGCCGCTAAGGCAAACTGTCACCAAGTAAAACCTCGGTTGAAGTCCGGAGTCTGGCTACCTTAGCTGCCCCCGGAGTCGTTCTCAGCTGTTGTCTGCGGTCTTCTCCGGTCTTAGTTCCCCACTCCAGAACCCACCAGCTGCTTGCCAGGTGCAGCCGATGACAGCTGGATGGAATGACAAGAAGCCACCAGACAGCTTGGGGTGTCATGCCAGAACCCATATGTAAGCCAACCCTCCTGTGGCTCCTTTCTCCACCCTCCTTCTCCCTGCCGTGGCCTTCTCTAGAGAGTCTTCCCTGTGTATGGGTTAGGAGTGTGGGCTTTGCCCCTTTTGGCCTCTGTGAAGGGTGGACTCAAATGAGGAACCAGAAGACTCGCAGGGAAACACCCCCGCCAACACCCAGGGGGCCTAGGTGGGACGGGGTTGGGGAAGATAGGAGCTCAGCCAATGTGGCAAAGGGACATATTTCCTGAGGTTCCTGATCAGGGGAGGTTTGGGGTTTGTAAAAACACAGGAGTAGAGTTGAAGCAAGCTGGGCCAGGCCTGACCCAGTCAGAGAAAAGGATCCTGCTGTCCCTGTGAGGCCATTGCTCTAGCTTCCAGAACAGTCTGGAAAGAAGAGCCCAGCAAGACCATAAGGTGACACCACCACTTCTGCTGCCTTCACCAATTTCCTGCCTCACAGGAGGGCTGGAGAGCAGGATAGGATGGGGGTATGTGTGCGGGTCAATCCAGTTTCTCCAGGATGCACTGAATCAGGTCAACCCCCCTCAGACTGGTTGAGGATCTTCTGAAGTGCAGGAATACACACCCCTAGTTCACTATGGTTCCTAGAAGTCACACCAGGGGAGCTCTGCCTCCTGGGGACCCCACCTTAGAGGCAGCCTGGGGAACAGCCTCAGTCCTGTGGCTTCCGGTCCCCAGTTCCTTCTGTCCCATGGGAAAGCGACAGCCTGCAGGTAACCCGTGCCCACAGATCACACGCTGAAGAGCCCTTCTTCTGTGTGACATTCTTAAGCTGCCATGATGGTGACACAAAGATGGCCTTGCAGCCTTGACATTTCTCCAGCCCCACTGGCCATGTGTTTAAAATCATAGCCCCTGTCCCGTTCTGCTCCAGTTGCTACCTTCTGGCCAACATAGTGGCAGTGTCTCCCTGTGTTGCTGATGTTTCCAGGTCCCGGGGAGCAGAGCCAGCTGCAGTCCTCACTCAGAGAGCTCTCAGGTTGTTGGAAACTCAGCTGGCTTCCATTTCCCACCATGACAGGAGAGGCTGCGCTGAACCTCTGCTGAATCTTCAACTTTTCCCTTCCAGAGTCATCTCTTCCACTGGGATGGCTCCTAGGGTAACTCCTAGGACCAGGGATGCAGCTCAAATGAACCCTGTAGACTGCATAGATGAGGTGGTGATGGTGTAGGAAACTATCTGCTTCCTCCTTCCTACAAGTAAGGAGACTGAGGTCACAGAGAGGAGGTGACCCATGGGAACGAAGCCCAGCAGGTCAGCCACCTCTGTGGGCTCTTCCATACACATGATGCACACATACCCAGGCTCACACACATGAATGTTTTTTTTTAAATTTATTTATTTTTATTAAGTACACAGTGTTCTGCCTGCATATGTCCCTGCAGACCAGAAGAGGGCACCATATCTCATTACAGATGGTTGTGAACCACCATGTGGTTGCTGGGAATTGAACTCAGGACCTTTGGAAGCGTAGCCAGTGCTCTTAACCTCTGAACCATCTCTCCAGCCCTCACACACATAAATGTATAATAAAATAAATATTTTTAAAAATCTTATGCCAGATGTGGTAGCCCATATCTATAATCCTAGCACTTGAGAGATAGAGGCAAGAAGATCAGAAGTTCAAGGTTAACTTTGGCGACCTTAGAAGTTCAAGACTAACCTGGCTGATATGAAACCCTGTCTCAAAAATCAAAACAAAACAAAACAAATAATATTGCGATAGAGAACACCTGCCACACAAACTACAAATTTCAAGAGCTGTGGCTGTGGTTCAGTGACAGAGCCTTTGTCTCAAATGCATGAGGCCCTCGGTGGGTTCAGTTCCCAGTACTGCTAAACAACAAAAATGAACAAAGACAAAAGCCAACCACTACAAACTTCAGTGACTTTCAAAATTATTCAAAGTAACATTATTGGCACACCTGGTATTCAAATATTGTCACCACATCCCCTGAGAACACTAAGATGCCCTAATCCACTGTGACCTCACTTTCAGTTGACAAAGATTCCACTACTGGATAGAGTCAGGCTCCAGGTGGGCATGAATCTGGGGACATGACGTCAACCCATCACAAACAGGAAGTGTGTTAAAGACGTCTAAGAGGGGGTCATGTAGAACAGTCGCAGGATGTCTGCCTAAGCATGCACAAGGCCTGGGTTCGCTCCTTCGTAGCATAAAAGCAAACCAAACCCAAACCATAAGAAAACAACAAAGGGGGCTGGAGAAATGGCTCAGCGGTTAAGAGCACTGACTGCTCTTCCAGAGGACCTGGGTTCAATTCCCAGCACCCACATGGCAGCTCACAACTGTCTGAAAATCCAGTTCCAGGGGATCTGACACCTTCACACCAATGCACATAAAGATAAATAAATCATAAAAAATTTAAAAAAAATGAAAACAACAAAGGGCTATGGAGTGGCTTGGGTTTTTTGGTTTTTTAAATTTTGTTTTGTTTTGTCAATAACATTAGCTTGGGTCATCGAGGAAAGAGGGAACCCCAGGTAAGAAAATGCCTCCATCATATTGGCCTATAGGCAAGTCTGTGAGGGCATTTTCTTGAGTAATAATTGATGTGGGAGGGACCAGCCCACTGTGGGCAGTGCCACCCCTGGGTAAGTGGTCCTGGATTGCAAAAAAAAAAAAAAAGCAGACTGAGCAAACCATGGGGACAAACCAGTAAACAGTGTTTCTCCATGGCCTCTGCCTCTGTTCCTACCTTGAGTTCCTGCCCTGACTTCCCTTCGTGATGGACGAAGGCTGAAACAAACCCTTTCCTCCCCAAGTTGCTTTTAGTCGTGGCCTTTATCAAAGCCTTAGGAAGTAAAACAGGACAGAAATTGGTCCCAGAATGTAGGCCGTCGCTGTGACAGACCTGACCATATTATTTTGGAGAGTGCTGTGGAAGTGTTTAGAATTTTAGGCTGGAAAATCCATTAATGCTCCAAACCTAGTGGGATGCTTTGTAGACGCTTGGGAGATGAGAATGTGGGGAGCAGAGCAGATGACGGGGGCCTGGCCTGGGAAGTTTTGGTCTCTCAGATGCTATTGGGGCCATTCCTGTGGTGCAGTGGCATTTCAATTGTATTTTAATACATAAAGCTTGTCTAGGGATCGGGAGAGTAAAACAGCCCCACTGAGCAGCCTTACAGCCAGGCAGTGGTAACACACAGCGTTAATCCCAGTAGCCACACTTGTTGCACTGGGCGGTGCTTACCTTTAATCCCAGTGGTACACACCTTTAATTCCAGAACTAGAGAGAATTATAAAATGGGAGGAGACAGCTCTCAGACACAGTCTCATTCTGAGATTCCTGGAGGCAGGGTCACCATTTTGGACTGAGGTTGAGGTAAGAGCCAGCCGCTGGCTGCTTTGCTTTTCAGATCTTCAGGTTGAACCCCAATTTCTCTCTCTGAGTTTTTTTATTAATTGTGCTTCAGTGTGGTATTTTGTATTACAAATATGTGGTTTCTGGACTGGGAATGGTGGCACGCACCTTTAGTTCCAGCACTTGAAGGGCAGAGGCAGGCGGATAGATTCTCCTGAGTTTGAGGCCAGCTTGGTCTAGCAAGTTCTAGATCAGCCAGGGCGATGAAGGAGAGACTCTGTCTCAAAAAACGAACCAACACTATCACAACGACAACAAAAAACCCAAACAAAACCTGCAGGTCTCATCAGCTGGGGCTGAAGAATCAGCTGTGATTACCAAGAGACCAGCACCACTGAGATGAGACCTCTGCTTTGCTGCGGCCACCAGGGCTGGTTAGCCAGGGCCAAGAAATCAACTGTGATTAATAGAGACCAGCATCACTGAACTGAACATCTGGAAAGTACTTCCTCAGAGTCAGCGAACAGAAGCTGTGGTCCAGAGGGAGCCAAGGCTACAGCTGAAGCTGGCAGTCGAATGCGGCCACGTCTAAGAGTCACCCAGGTGGTACTGGTATTGGCAGCCCAAGAGCTGCAGGATTGGCGGGATCATGGAGGGCAGCCTAGGCTTAGCACTGTGAGGGCTAGGAGAGGCCAGTGGTGAAGGTGCAGCCTCACGGAGAGAGGCTGAGCCCTGACAACACGTGGCAGGGTCAGAGTCCCTGGAAATGGCCCAAGGAGGCATCGGTGAAGGTGCAGACTCAGCTGCAGTGGAGAATATGGGCGATGCCAGGACTGTGGACTGACTACTCAGAACTGCAGCAGGTGTGGGATGGAGCCGGCCTGAGCCTACAAGGGAAATTGTGTGTGTTGTGGTGGCAGAGCCAGAGAAGTGTGGCTGCTCAGGCCCTTTAGGGCCCAGGAGATCATGAGTGAGGCCCAAAAATGTACACTGGGTTATTCACACCGAGAGACTTTGGCTTTGCTTTGATTGTGACTGTGTCCCCCTTCTTCCGCCTTGGAAGAAGAAGTATGTAACTTGTTTTTTATTTTATAAAAGTCCACAGTTGCAAGACTTTGGGTTTTCCAGATGCTGGATAATTTAAAGTGTCTGAATGTTTTAAAGACTGTGGGATTTTTAAAGTTGGACTATGTTTCATATTGTGATATTTACTTGAGATCTTGGAGATAAAAAAAATGTTTTGGTTTACTAATGATGTATTTGTGTGTCAGGTTGCAAGGGGTTAATTGTGAAGGAAATGTAAACCTCAATTAGAAAATGCCTCCATCAGATTGGCCTGTAGGCAAGTCTGTAGGGCATTTTCTTAATTAATGATTGATGTGGGTGGGCCCAGCTCTCCATGGGTGGTGCCACCTCGGGGCAGGTAGTCTTGTGTAAGAAAGGAAGATGAGCAAGCCATGGAGTGTGTAGTGTTCTTCCATGGCCTCTATCTCAGTTCCTGCCTTGAGTTCCTGACTTCCCTTCATGGTGGACTAGAAGCTGTAAACTGAAACAAACCATTTCCTCCCCAAGTTGCTTTTGGTCATGATTTTTATCACAGCAATGGGAGAAAGCTAGGGTTGAGCCCTAAGTGGTCAGTGGAGCTGGGCAGTGAGTGCATGCCAGAATAGCTGCGTTAGCTGTTGCACGTTCAAATTCTTCCCCGATGGTTGT
This sequence comes from Ondatra zibethicus, assembly GCA_004026605.1. Lineage (NCBI taxonomy): Eukaryota > Metazoa > Chordata > Mammalia > Rodentia > Cricetidae > Ondatra > Ondatra zibethicus. The sequence continues at coordinate 80,531 of PVIU01003202.1, read as the reverse complement.
CGCGTTTAAAGGGAAATTCTGTATTCAGAACCTTATTGTTACAGTTCATACTGTCTACGGAAACAGGGAGTAAACTTACCCTGACCATTACATGTGTGAGTGGGACCTGGGGAGTAGTGACATGAGGCCAGATGGTGCTGACGTAGCCACAGTGGACACAGCCACAGTGGACACAGCTACAGCGGATCCTCCATTGGGGCTTTACTTTTCTGATTGCTATGTCAAGCACCTGACTAAAGGAGCTTAGGGGAGAAAGGGTTTGCTCTGTGTTACAATTAGAGGAGACACAATCCATCACAGCAGGGAAGATAAGACAGCTGGCCCCATTGCTCCAGCAGGCAGGAAGCAGAGAGACGGATGTAGGTGCTCAGCCCACTCCCCCTTTTTATTCACTCCTGGGGCCAGTGGGATAACACCCATATTTAGATCTTCTCAGCTCAATGCACCAAGTCTAGGAACTCCCTCTGAGGCATGCCCTGGGGTTTGTCTTCTAGCTGACTTTGGTTTCTGTCAAGTTGGTAGTATCAGCCATCACGGATTCTTTTGATTGGTTGGCATCCCTGCCACTCTGGTCATTATGTCTTTTGGAACTCTCACAATTGCCTTTCTAGGATTTCCAGAAACAAAGCACCATGGGCTAAGGTGGTGCTCAGAACTTTTCTTTTTTATAATTCTGGAAGTAGGAAGAATGAGACTGTATGTATGTGTGTGTGTGTCGGGGGGGGGGTTGGCTTCATCTATAGCCCCTCTTCTCTATCCATAGTTTCCCATGGTCCATCCTATGGCTGTGTCTGTGTTCTTGTCTCTGCTCAGCAGGATTCTAGATCCACTGGTTTCAGGGCCACCCAAATGATCTCACTGGAACTCAACTCAGTTATTGTTTAACTTTTAAGTGTGTGTGTGTGTTTGTGACTGTATGCATACCATGTGTGTATGGATGAAGAGGATGTCAGATCCCTTGGAGCTGGAGCTGCAGGCAGTTATGAGCCACCCAACAGGGATATGGGAGAACATTCTTAAAGGCTGGGCCATTGCTCTAGCTCAGTGGTTCTCAACCTGTGGGTCGCAATTCTTTTGAGGAAACTCTATTGCCCAAAATATTTACATTACGGTTCATAAAAGTAGCATAATTACAGTTATGAAGTAGCAACAAAATGATTTTATGGTTGGGGTCACCACAACATGAAGGGTCGCAGCATCAGGAAGGTTGAGAACCACTGGTCTAGCTCCTCAACCATCATTTGCAAAACTTCAGTAGCAACTGTATCCTGAAGCATGGGGAATTTTTTTTAAAAAGAACTTCAACAAATAAATGGGGGGGGGCATAATTCCTACAGTGCTGAGGGACAGGGACCTACAATGTATCCACTTAACACTACAGTGCTGATGGGCAGGGGCCTACAATGTATCCACTTAACACTACAGTGCTGATGGGCAGGGGCCTACAATGTATCCACTTAACACTACAGTGCTGATGGACAGGGGCCTACAATGCATCTGCTTGAGTAAACATGGGTACACTTGATGTGTCTAAGGATGCATGTATATTCAAGGAGGTGGGGCAGAGGAAAAGCTAAATCACACTAGTGACACAATGTAAGGTCTGCAGGATGGGCCGGTAGCGAACAGGCATATGCCTTGCTCCAGCACAAGGAAGGTCACAGACATGTCCAGGGCCCCAAGGCCCACAGGAACAGTGAGGTGGGCAGTGGCTCAGCAGTCAGGATTCCAGTGGAGCTGATCATGAGCAGGCCCTAATTGCGCACTCCTGAGGGAGGGCTTGGAAGACTTAGCTTTCTGCATGCCTGTCTGCTGAGGTCTGGCTCCAGACTAGGACAGCCAGAGCTCTTGAGTCAGTTCTGAAGTTCTGTCCCCAGTGAAGGGTAGGGGCCTTGGCCCCTGGAAGCAGGTCAAGGCTTGTGGATGCTCAGCAATGTGTAGACTAGAGTGGCTTCTTGGTCCATGGCCTCTGGCTGGCCAGCTCTGGTGCCAGTCCTGACGTCTCCTCCTCCCTGCAAAGCCCCATTGGAGGCCAATGACTGACCAGACTTTGCAGAAGGCTGAGCTGAGGCAGGGAGGGACAGGGATTGCTGCAAGTGCCTGGCAGCTTCCATATGTTCTGCCTCATAATTAGAGTGACATTGCGCCAGGAGATTGGTGTTGACCCAGGGTATGGTGGCTTCCTTAGGGCTTCTAAACTAATGGTGGCAGTTCCAGAGCTGTGTGAGAAGCTGTGGGCTCTGGGAGCCCCTTCCACATGGCATGGCCCTGAGCAAGCTGTTGTTTTTCTCTTTACCAAAGCAATGAGGTCAGGGGTGGTCCTTACTTGGGGCACAGGTGCCCCTTTGTAAATTTCAAAGCATGCTGGCATGGGAGGTGGCGAGAACAGTTTACAGAAATGAGTTAATTGAAGTCACTTCATGCTAATGGAAAACATAAGGTTCCACTTGGTTCTTTGCTTGGGCTACAGTAACTCAGGAAACCTGAGCTCAAAACCCTTTCATGGTGGCACACACCTGTAATCCCAGCTTTGGGGAAGTAGAGGCAGGAAGACCACAAGTTAACATAGCCGACCCATTCCCAGCACCACAGAAGTCAAAATGCACACATTTGGGGCCAGCCCATTGTATCTCTTTCTGTTCAGAAACTCCCTTAGTCCCCTAGGGTTGCATGCAGCATGACCTCTGAACTTAATTCCCTTGTTCAGAATTCAAGGTCTTCCAAGATCTGTCCTGAAACACTTGGATTGTTTTCTCACATGCTACGGGAATCTACTACCAAATTCTTTCCCTCTTCCTCACACTTCAGCCTTCTGCTCTCCTCATGGAATTTCCTCAGAAGCTTGCCATTGCTCCAGGTTATCCAATACCTAGGGGACAGATATTTCTCTCAAGCCACTCAGGAGAGTGTCTCCCTCTTACATCTAGAGATAACTGCCCCAGCCATATCGCTGTCATGTTTCCTGCTGTGTCCTTGTGGGAGTCCCCAGCAATGCCCTAGGGTTGCTGGTTGGGCCACCCAGGATTCCAGGTCATGCCATCTTTACTGCTGGTGACAGCAATGATGTGTGTGGCCCTAATAGTGTCCACTGAGCTCAGGACGAGGGCTTGGAGAGCTGTAGTTAGAGCCAGCCGGTGAGGGGACATCAGCAGAGGCCCACCAGGACCTGCTGCTCTTCCTTGGGAACCTGCTTCCAGAAATCATCTCAGCTCTGGGTCATTCTCTTAGCCGGACTAGGGTGAGCCTGAGGCCTCCCCTCCCCTGCTGCCTCGTGCCACACTAGCCAGTACATAGGCTGGGAGCCTGCAAAGACTCTGCTGCTTTGGATGACCTCGTGAGAAGGCTGTCACTGTCTGATAACCTCAGGAAGCAGAGCAGCCATGAGTTGGGCAGTGCCTTTCTACAAACAACAGACACAGTAGGAGGGCAGCATCTCTGGGATGCCTTCTCACGCCAAGGGCCAGCATTCAGTGCCCTTGCTTGCAAACACTTGAAGACACAGGCCAATGCCCCTCGCCCAGGGTCACAGGACTGGTCAGTAATAGGGCTGGCCAGAATTCAAGATCTCAGGACCCTGGGCAGATTCTGGAGGCTGAGTTTTCCCACTCTGTGGCCCCACTCAGAAAACATGCTTGGCGGGAACCCTGGCTATCTGTAACCCTCCAAGTAGCACAGAAGGAAGCTGAGTCCCTCCCAGGCATGCTTCCCACCAGTATCTGGTGGGCCACTGGTACTTGGATCAGCTCTATCCAGCTCTCCTGTTATGGGGCTCCATCCATGACACTACCGCTCAGTGAGCACCCAGGAGACAGCCACTCCCATCCTTCTGGAATAGGAGCCCACTGCCATCCTTTATGTTTCCAGGTAGGGAAGGGGGAGGCTGGAAGCCGGTGATGTCTTCCAGTCTGGCTCTTAGTGAGACCCACAGAGGAAACCAAAGTTCATGTGGGCTCCATTGCTGTGGGCAGTCCTTTAGTCAGAGCCTGTTTCCAGCACTGACCAGAAGCCAGCAGCCCTCCCCGCACCCCTCCCCAGACACACACACCAGTGACAAAGTCCTCATGTTCTTAGGCTGTCTCCAGAGTGTCACAGAGTGGCCTTGTCCAGCCTCAAAAACATCTAGCAAAAACCATCATACTGTCCTGTCCTCAGGCATCCCCACCCCAACTTTCTCACTTCCCAGACCTCAAACCATTCTGATAGTTCCCCAGGGAGGGACTAGTCATTGCTGGTTACAGTATGTAGTCTTGCAGCCAAATGGTAGGGCATTCATTCATGAGCATCCGAGACAAGGTGTAGACAGTGACTTGTTTTGGTCATTGGTATTCATGCAGAAGTATTGCCAGCCATTTAGGCCCCTTTAGAAGGTATCTACCATACGTGCTTTGCCAACCCTTTTTTTCTTCCTCTGTATTTATTTATTTACTTATTTATTTAAACAATCCTTCTATGTATATAGCCCAGGTTGTCTTTGAATTCATGGTGATCTTCTTGCTTCAGCCTCCTGAGTAGTTCAATCCCCTCTCTGGATCCTTCTGCTTTGGAGTAGGATATTCTAAATAAAAGTATCACTGTCACCTTGGATCCCAGGATAAAGATGACATTTATCAAGGTTGTAGCTAAACCTCCACTATGGGAACATGAAGCATGAGAGAGAAGCCAGTGGTATTTGGGGATCTTTTGTTATTGAAGCAAAACTTAATTTATCCTGACTGATGCACGCTCACTTGTCAGTGTCTCTTCTAAAAAGAAAGTGAGGCAAGTAGAGAAGGAAGTCTTGCCCTTGTGTTCTGGTATTTTCCATTCAGTTAGCATCCCTTAGAGCTATAACCTGCCCCTCACTCACAAGAACAACTGTTAGAGAGACCCACAGCCAAACACTGGGCAGAACTCAGGGGATCCAGCAGAAGAGGCGGAGGAAGGATTTTAGGAGACAGTGGGGTCAGAGGCACCACAGGAAAGCCCTTAGAGCCCACTAACCTGGGCTCATAGGAGCCCATGGAGACTGAACAGACAGCCAGAGAGCCTGCATAGGATGGACCTAGGCCCTCCGCCTATGCGTTGCAGTTGGGTGACTTGGTGTTCTTGTGGGACTCCTGGCAGTGGAAGCAGGGGCTGTTTCTGACTCTGTTGCCTGCTTTTGGGACCTATCCCTCCAGCCTTAATGAAAGTGGGGGGTACCTATTCTCACTGCAGATGTGCCCCGGCAGGCTGATATCCATGGGAGATCCACCCTTATCTGAATAGAAACAGAGGAGGGGGAAGGGAAGGGGAGGGGAGGTGGGAGGAGGAACTGGGGAGAGAAGAGGGAGGGAAAACTTTGGTTGGTATGTAAAAGCAAAATAAAATAAAACAAACAAACAAACAACCAAACAATTGCCAGCACCCCTTTCTCATTCCCTCTGTAGACAAAGAGGCATCTCTGCCTGGGCTAGGGGTGTCCACCCCAACTCTTCTCCCCACCTAAGGTTTTCAAACACTTTATTATAACATTTTCAAGCACACAGAGGTTGAAAGAAGGCTGAGGGGAGCTTAGCGGTAGAGCACTGTGCAGGCAAGTAGAAGGCCCTGGATCCCATCGGGCATCACCAAAGAACGTGTTCGGCAGCATTTGTGACTGGAGTTGGAGTTAATCACTAGACTATCTCGAATCCACAATCCTGATAATGTCAAATGTGAGTGAGGACAGAGAGCCACAGGAACTTTGGGTATGGCTGGCAGGGAGTGCAAAACATATAGCCACTTTGGAAACAGTTTGGTACACTCTAGAAAGCTAAGGATGTCTTTCCATCTGTCCAGCATGGTTCTCCGGTATTGACCTGAATGACCTGAACACTAATGCCTGAGGACATTCAGAGCTGACATCTTCATGAATGGCAGAACGTGGATGCAACTGGATGTCCTTCAGCAGTGAGTGAATGTGGTGGCTCAGACAGTGGGTAGTAGTCAGCACTATTGTGGCTCACCTCTGCTGTCAGCTTGACTCAAGATACACATCTAGCTGTGCCTGTGAGGGTGTCTGCAGAGAGACAGAGCTGAGGAGGGAAGGCCCTCCCTAAACATGGGTGGCACCATCCCGTGGTCTGAGTTCCCTAGTGAATAGAATGAGAAGGACTGAAAAGGCTTGGTGAACCCCTCTTTTTCCTGTTCCCTGCTCCCTAACTGGATGCCATGCAATGGGATACCTCACCCTCTCTTTCTATGCTTGTGTATGTGTATCCGTGAACCTGTGTCTTTGTGTTGATTGTATATGTCTCTGTCTCGTGTCTGTGTGTGTGTGTGTGTGTGTGTGTGTGTGTGTGTGTGTGTGTGTGTGTGTTCAGTGTCGGGGAACAAGTCCAGGGCCCCAAGATATCTGGGCAGGCTCTCTAACCTGAGCCACACTCACAGTCAGACATACAGGAAACTTAAGAGCATTTGATTGTCTAGAAAGGCTACACCTTGGGAGTCTAGCTCTGGTATTCTGGAAGGATCAGAACTAGGGAGAACTAGAAAGACCAATGGCTTTCAGGCAGAGGGAAGAGACGAGGGTATTGTAGGGTCATGAAATTACTTGCTGATGCTGTGACAGTGGGTGTGTGCCACTGTGAATTTGTCAAAATCCATAGCACCAAGAGTGATGTGACATACTCTGGACTTTACTTGATGGTGACATGAATATGGCTGCTGTGTCCCAGGGAAGCCCCACTGTGGTGGGATGCTTCTGGAGAGGAAGGTTGTCAGGGAAACGGGGGCCATGTGGGAACTCCTGCATCCTGCTCAGCTTTGCTGCAACCAAAACTGCTGGAGATGGCTTAGTGGGTAAAGTGTTTGCTATCCGTCTCGGGCCACCTGATCTTGTGTTTCCAGAACCCATGGAAATTGGGATGTGGTAGCAAGATTCTGCAATTCCTATGACGAGAGGGGAGGTAGAGACAAGAGACTCTCCAGAACCTTGTGGGCAAGCTAGCCTCAAGCACACAGTAGCCAACAATGGACTCTGCCCCATGTACTACAGGCAAGGACTGACACCCAAAGTTGTGCTCTGACCTGGATCCACCTACACACCATGGCATGTGTGAGCCCATGCTTACATAAATGAACTAATAAACTAAGCGCATAAATTAGAAAATGCCTATCAAAAGCAAGCAGATGGAAATCTGTAACTGAAATAAAATACTGAAGCGAAGTGTTCGTTCAATAGGCTCAGTGACAGCTCAGAGCCAGACATGGTGGCACATGACATGGTGGCACATGCCTGTCGCCCTGGCCCCTGGAAGGTCGAGGTAGGAGGGGCAGCTGTTAAAATATACAGCCTAGTGACATCCGGCTTCAAAAAGCCTCAAACCAATCAAAACAAAACATTAATGGGAATTCTTCAGGTCAAAGAGAAAGAGTCCCCGACAGAAAGCCACCCCCCCTAGGACGAAATGGGAGACTTTTTTTTTACTTATAAAACCCTCACATTTTTGATTGGTTGTTGTTTAATCAAGGCTATTAGAAATGTAGAAGTAAGTGTATGGTGGCACAAATACAAAGAGCAGAGGCAAATGACACAGTAAGACAATACTTACAGAGTTGTAGAGCAGAGGGGACTGGCGTAGTTAGTTAGACGGTACTTACACAGGCATAGGTCAGAGGGGACCGACGCTGTTAGACTATACTTACACAGTTGTGGCAGTAGTGAGGCATAGTCACTAGTTTTCTATTGGTAGTCACACAACACCACACGCTGGGTGGATCATGAAGAGGGAAGGATTGGTTGGTTCACTGTCCTGATGCTGAAAGGTTGAGGGGCCACATCTAGTGATGATCTGCTGGCAGTCCCAAAGTGACACAGGACACAGGTGGTGAGAGACAGGGAGTGCATGTGTGTGTGTGTGTGTGTGCCAACAGGATTCTGGGCTGTGGCACTCAGTTGGTAGAACACTTGCCTCATCTGTTTGAAGCCCTAAGTTTTATCCCCACCCCTGCACAAATCAGATGTGGTGCACACCTGTAATCCTAGAACTTGGAAGGTGGAGGCGGGAAGATCAGAAGTTCAAGGTTATCCTTGTCTACATATTAAATTGGAGACTAACCTGGACTACATGAGACCCTATCTCAAGAACAAAGTCAGCCAAGAGGGGATTTCTGGTTTTTGTCAGCACTGGAACCTAGAGTTCAGAATGAATACACTATAGATACTAGACTTGAAAGCAGGCCTTTTGTTTGTACAACAGTCACCTTGGATCCTCCTCCTGTTTCAGCTTGTTCTCTTTGAACAAAGCTAGAGGCTTCGCAATTATCCTATCTACCTCTTCTGGAAAATTCTCCTACCAATGCCCTTGCCTTGTTAGCTTGGAGAAAGCATCCATAAAGTTAATTTGTACTAATGTGTGAGCAACTGCTCTTTAAATAGCCCTTACAGGGCTGGCAGACCAATAGATCTCTATGAAACCATTCTGATGGATGAAGAGGTCAGCTGGAGTGGGGCCGGGGGACAGACAGTCAGGTTTCCGCCTTGGGCACATCACCCAATCTTCCTGGACCCATTTCTTCCTCTGTAAAGCAAAGACTGAGGCTCACATAGCCAGTGGCGTTTCTGTCATGCCTAGTCACGCCCACACACACCCTTCTACTCTTTTCTAGTTCCCGTTCTTGAGGCTGAGAAGTTACAGAGACAGAAGAATCTGGGGTCAGAGTCCAGCTGATCAGCAAAGTGTGGTGCTAGCAGTGAAGGGGGGGTGCTTTCCCTAGCCCTTCTGGGGCTCTCCTTAAAAAAAGAGACTTGAGCTGTTCCTTGGGCTGCAGCCACGAATCTGCCACAGTGACTATTCCCTCTGGATTCCTCACTGTTGTGAGGGCTAAGGGGAGTGGGGTGGGGAGCACAGGCCTAGCATGTTGAGGTACCTTGGGTTCCATCCCTGGGGAGTGGGAGGAAAGAAAGAGGGGAAGAGGGAGAGCAAGGAGGGAGGGAGAGAGATCACAGCTCCACACTGCCAAGCCACACTGAGGGTTCCAGGCCAGCCCTTGACAATAGTTGCTGGGCCAAAAGACCTGAGTGCAGTGGGGTGACCACTTCCGCTAGCTCACTACCACACAGGGCACAACCCCGAAGGCTGCAGAAGCTCTGTGATGTTTGTGCTCACTGACGATGTCACAGGAGCCTGGGGACAGAAGAGAGTTGGAACCCAGAGGCTCTTCCAGCAAGCAGATACCCTTCTGCCTCCTCTCTCTGGGAAATTCAGCCAGAGAAATGAAAGAAACAAAGCCCCCAACTCCAACACTGCAGTAATTGAGCTGACAAAAGGAGGCTTAATGGCTGTCGCTGAGCGGTGGCTCTGGGAAAGAGACAACTCTGACAGCTATGCTGACTGTCACTGGGGGAGGGGACTGCAGGGATGGCCTAGGAGGCCTTCCTTCTTCCTGCCCCAGGATGCAGACCATATCTCTTCCAGGAAGAAGGCAGGAGTGGCCTCAGAGGCCAACAGACCCTCACTGGTCTCTACTGGCTTGGTGGGGGAGGGGTCATAATGGCCTGTAACACTCCCCAGGGAAGCGGTAAACACACATGGGCCAAGGGCCTGAGAGCCACAGGCTGCATTCTCAGGGATCACAGAGGACACATCAGGGTCTTCTTACCCCAGGGCTCTGAGCCTAGAGCTTGGCCCTGCATTCCCGAAAGAGTCCAAGTCCCTCATCCTTTGCCATTGGGCAGATGCAGTCCTGAGACCAGGTGACCTGAGAAAGAGCCCCACTCAGCTGTGAGTGGTCCCCCACCCTGGTGGGGCTAGAACTAGTTTCTCAGCAGCAATGATTCCTAGACAGATGCTGGCACAGTTGGGAGCCGGCAGGTGGCTACCAGTCTCCTATGGCCCTGCCAGTAGGCCCTGACTGCAGAGCATTTTCCATCTCTAGAAAAACCCAAGGCCACACCGCCTCTGTGCCCCCAATCTTTCCCTGGTGTGTCTTTCTGGATGGATGAGGCCAGGCTAGTAAAGAGCTGTTCCCAGACAGGGTAAGCAAATGTGAACAATGAACAATGGCAACCCCTGATGGCTAGCATGTCACACAGGCTAAATAGACCTATGAGGGAACAGGGGCCTAGGGAGTGTGACAGCTCCAGAGATGGATGGGGCTTGCGTTTGTTGCTAATTCTGCCCTTGAGAGAGGATGGACAGGAAGGGATGAAAATGGGATGGGAAAGAAGACACAGCACAAATGAGAGATCTCACAGTCTGTGGCATGGATCCTCAGCATCTAGGGGGCAGAGCAGGGCTCTCAGAGTCTGAGGCACTGGTCCTCAGCATCCAGGGGTCAGGGAAGGTCTCCCACAGTCTGAAGCACTGGTCCTCAGCATCCAGGAGCCAGGGCAGGCCTCCCACAGTCTGTGGCACTGGCCCTCAGCATCCAGGAGCCAGGGCAGGACTCTCATAGTCTGTGGCTTGGGTCCTAGGGGTCCAGGGAATCTCCGCATTGCAGTTTCAGTCCACAGTGGCAGCATAATGGAGTGGAGGGTACTGGCTGAATAGTGGGTAGCGTCCCTAGGTTCAAGGCTAGCCTCTGCAGCTGCCGTGGAGCAGTGGCTGACCTGTACAACAGAACACTTACTGCATGCCAGCCCAGGGTATAGCCAGGGAGTCCTGAAAGCCGGAAGCCTTCACTCATTGCTATGTTCTTTCCTCTCCTGGGGAATCACTCAGCTGTATCCCCATTCCATGACCTGCCCCTTCCTGGTGTTCCTTACTACCTTGACACTGCACGGAACAGACGGAAGATGGAGGAGGTGTGGTAGATTTCAGGATAAAAACTGCCTGATGACGGGATTGGGCATGGCACATTCCCTTCTCTTGTTTGGGTGGAATGGCATTTCTAGAGGTTTCCCAAGAGAAGCAGAGCCGGGGGGGTGGGGTGGGGAGGAACGGTGCCCTGCTGCTTGAGGAATGGGACCAGTTACCCACCATGGTCTCCAGGAGCAGATCATTGACCTTGGGGGAGATCTGACCTCCAGCCTGGCTGAGCTCTCAGCTTCCATCTACTGGGCAGCTCCTCTGACCTCCACAGTAACATCCTGTCAGCCAGAAGCCCCGGGAAGCAGGCATGGGAAACACTAACAAGCAGGGCAGCCACTGTTACGGTAAGCAAAACACACAGAGGTCAGGTATCAGGAAGATAATCTACTGCTATTTATCCATTTTGCTGCATTGGATCCTAGTCCAATGCCTGGCCTAGGCTAATATTGTGCCACTGACCTATACTTGAGGAATTCACATTAAGTACAAGGAAAGCAGGGGGAGAGAAGGGGGAAGGAGGAGCCCCCCCCCCCTTGCTTGGGACAAACCTGGCTGCTGCAGCCACTGCCTCCCACTTGGGAAGATTTTTATCCCAGAAATTATTACATTTTGAATGATTCCTAGTTTTGGGGGGCAGAGGGGGCTTGTCTCTAAACTAGAAGCTACGGTAGGAGAGGACAGTGGGGCATCGCAAAGCTGCCTAGGGGCTTCTCTTGCCTTTCACTGCTGGGCCCTGCTGGCCAGGGGCTCTGACACTGTGTAGTGATCAAGGGGTACTGGAGTCAGTGATGAAATGAAAAGGCCATGGGTCTAATTCCTGCTGCAGGGGAAGAAACTGAACTTAAGTCCCAGTAGAGGCTGCCCAGGCCTCTCTGAATGTCCTTGTCATGACATATGCTCTGAGCGTCTCCCAGGGTGAAGTTCTGTGTTTCTCCCTGGCTGCCTGGGACACACAGCCAAGACCCCAGGCATCACCCCAGGATTGGGATGACACACCCCACAGGCACTCTGGCAGCTCCTCTGTCCACAAAAGGAGAAATGCTGCAGGAGGAGGCAGGACTGCATCACAGTGTGACCCTCGGGAAGGGACAGCCACAGGCACAGGCCTAAAGGACAAAGTTCTCTGCCTGAGGTGTAAAGAAAGATCTGAGGAAGAGCTGAGGAACCCTCCATGATGGCTTGGGGGAGGGAAATATGTCATCTCAGACAAGACATCGAAGGGGGGGAGGGAAGGAGGGAGGGAGGAAGGGAGGGAGGAAGGGAGGGAGGGAGGGAGAGAGAGAGAGAGAGAGAGAGAGAGAGAGAGAGAGAGAGAGAGAGAGCGCCTATTATCTTATTTTAAAAACACCAGCTGAAGAAGTTTCCTTTGGGGACAGGATTTTGTCTGGGGGAGGGAAGGATGGTGAAGAGGCGCATTAATTCTGTCTGGAATACTTTAAGCCTTTAAAAAAAATTAACAAAGACATGTTCTCGAGCAATTAAAAAAAAAAAACAAAAAACCTTTAAAACCTACTTTTAAAGAAACCCCTTTAGTCTAGCTGCAGCTTCAGTGTCCCCTGTCCAGAGGTTCAGATCCCCAGAAGAGGACCCTGGTATGCAGCTGGAGGGGTCCTTTCCAGGCCCAGGCCCAGGCCCAGGCCCAGAGAACACTGGCATCTGCTGGGGCTGGCTCGAAAGGTTTTCTCCTTCCTGCCCAGCTGGGGTGGGGACACTGGGTGCGAGAGTTGGAGAAGGGAAGGATGGGCTGTCAATAACTCCGTTGTTACCAGGCGTGATGCTAGGGGGACCTAGATGAGGGAGAGGCCCCTCCACTAAAGAGCTTATAATGCAGAGGATGGTGGAACAAAAGGGGGCAGAAAATTGCATGGGAACTTCCATAGTGAAGACATTTGAAGCAGTGAGATAGGCCTCCGGACTCTATGGGGTGGGGGCCTCACCCCAGCCTCAGTGCTAAGTGTTTAAGGTGGGTTTTAAAGGATGGCTAGGAGTTCACCCATTAGAGAAGGCCAGACGCTCTCTGCAGCTAGTTAAGAAAGAAAGAAAAAAAAAAAAAAACCAAACAAACAAAAAAACAAGGCGTTTCCTGGAGATGTATCAGAATATGAGGCTGGGAAAGCAGATGGGTTCCCATTAACGTTGAGCCTTTGTGTCAGGCTGCCTTTGACGATCAATAATCAAACTTTGACGATCAATAAACTGTTTAAGCCAAGCCTGTAAACAGAAAAAAAAGTTTTATCGTGCCATATAACAAACAGAGCCAGGGTGCTTCGGGACCCTTTACTTAGCAGCTTAAAGGGATGATTATCAAGAATTTCTTCCTTGAGCCACAAAATGGCTGCCCTATCACTAGACAACACACCTTCACAGACCCCAAGACAATAAAGGGGCATTTCCGGCAGGAAGTTCAGCAGACTTCCTGAGATCCCGTTCTTTGGGGCTAGGACACAGGACAATGCCTTAGCCTTGAAGGGCCCCAGGGAAGCAAGCAAGCCCTTGGCATCTTCTCTATTAGAAGGCAATAGGGCTGTGCTGTGATTTGGATATGAAGTGTCCTTTAGTAGTGAGGGTGGCTGTGCCCCAGCCAGTAGTGCTATTTGGAGGTGATTGGGGCTCGGGGCTTGCTAGACTCATCAACATAAAAACCCACGAACGAATTCACAATACAGCGGGAGGCTAGGAGGGAGGGCCTAGCTGGAGAAGGTGGGTCACCTTCAAAGGGCAAATTTTTCTTCTTGCTATCTTCTGAGATAGGGTCTCACCATGTAGCCCTGGCTGTCCTGGAACTTGCTATGCAAACGAGGCTGGCTTCAAACTCACAGAGATCCCCCTCTGCCTCTGCCTCTGCGAGTGCTGGGGTTACAGGTGCGCATTCCTATGCCTGGCCTAGAGGGTAAATCTTGTCCCCATTCCCTGGCTGTCTCTTTCTGCTTCCTGGCTACCACACAGTGAATGGCTTTGCTTTGGGCCATGCCCTTCCACCACAGGCCCCAGAGTCATAGAGTCGCCTGACCATGTCATCAGCCCTGATAGGAGCATCATGGTTACTCGTCTGTCGCTGTGACCAAATACCCAGCAAGAAGCGACTAAAGGGAGGGAGAGTTTATCCTGCTTACAGTCGGGAGGTACGGTTTATCCCTACAGGGGATGAATGAGGCAGTGGGCCACATTGCCTCCACAGTCAGGAAACAGAGCACAGATAGGAAGTAAGGTCATGCAATAAGATCCCAAGACCCACAGCCGGTGAGTCATTCTTCCAGTAGGTTCTGCTTCCTAAAGGTCCCACAACCTTCCAAAACAACATGCCACATCAGGTGTAGAGACACAGGAGCCTGTGGGGGACATTTCACATTAAAACCACAGTACACAGCCAGCAAGAAGGAGAGAATTACACTCCATCTTGTTCAGGCATCGTGAGCTGGATCAGGGAGGAACCGCCAAGCTCCTTGCCCTTTGGAGTCTTCAGGCTGGTCACATACAGTCACCGTGTCATCTCCCACAGGGTCCACAAGTGCCTGCAGGACTCTGAGTATTTCCGTTTGTAGGGAAGGTGACTGAGGCCCAGGCTTTCCAGAGCTTCTGGCTCCTGGTGGCTTCAGCCCCAGGCTGAGCCATGGGCTTTTGTAAACCTCAGACGTCAGACATTTTGTAAACTGCAGACCAGAATTTCTGGTGACAAACCTAAGAGTATGCTTCCAGAAACATGATGTTAATGAAGGACAGAGCTGGGCTGGTACAGAGAGGGCCAGCGAACTGCCTAAGGTCACACAGCAGGCAGAAGGCTGGCAGAAGGCAGGCAGAAGGCTAGCAGGCAGGTGAAGTGAGAGCTCATCGGATCTGGCAGAAAGAAGAGGCATTGGGTTCTAGGTTCCCCAGTGGTGTGGGCAGAGGGCCCAGAAGCCTATGACCAGAGACTGATCTGGATAGTGCAGAATCTGATCAACCGGCCCGGTGTGACTCTCCTGTGAGACAAGCTAGGTCAGTCACACCACCTTGTTGTCCCAGTTCACGATAATTTCAGCAGTGTTCTTCTGGTGTGGAACGATTGTCTCTTCTGGTCCCTGCTCTGCCCCCACACCTCTGTTCCTGCCTCTTTTCAGGATTCGGCCTCCTATGAGTTTCCAGGACAGACAGCTTTTCACAATCAGTGGGGACAACATATATCTAGAGCAGTGGTTCTCAACCTGTGGGTCCTGAGTCCTTTGGGATCAGATATCAGATACTTACATTACAATTCATAACAGTAGCAAAATTACAGTTACGAAGTAGCAACAAGGTAACTTTATGGTTGGGGGTCACCACAACAAAAGAAACTGTATTAAAGGATCACAGCATTAGGAAGGTTGAGAACCACAGGTTTAGAAGGATCCATAGACAGAAGACCTGGCCCTGCTCCTATCCTGCTCTGTGGCAAGTCCCTGATCAGAGCCTCCATTTCTGTGAGCTCCGCTACCACCCTCCAGGTGAGGAATCTGGCTATTCATTCATTCAAGAGTCAACAAATCTGCATTGAACACTAACTCTGTGACAGCTTCTGAACACTAGGGCCACCACAAAGGACAAACCCCACAGCCATCCTACTCTTGTTAGAAGACTCTGCTGAGGGAGCCGGGTTTGCCTTTAGTTCCAGCACTTGGGAGGCAGAGGCAGGCAGATCTCTGTGAGTTCGAGGTCATCCTGGTCTACAGAGCTAGTTCCAGGACAGGCTCCAAAACTACACAGAGAAATCCTGTCTTGGGAAACAACAACAACAACAAAAAAGACCTTGCTAAGAATGATGTCATCAAGCATTCTGGGAGTCTGATCAACTTAAAAGAATACAAAGATGGATGGGTGGTTGACTTGATGGATTAAAAGAAAGATGGATAGAGGGATGTATATATGAATGGATAGATAGATGGGGACATGGATACAGAGATGGTGAGTGGATGAGATGGATGGATAGATGGATGGATGGATGGATGGATGGATGGGGACATGGATACAGAGATGGTGAGTGGATGAGATGGACAGATGGATGACGGATGGGGAGATGGCTACAGAGATGGTGAGTAGATGAGATGGATGGATGGATGGATGGATGGATGGATGGATGGATGGATGGATGGATGGGGACATGGATACAGAGATGGTGAGTGGAAGAGATGGATGGATGGATGGATGGATAGATGGATGGATGGATGGATGGGGACATGGATACAGAGATGGTGAGTGGATGAGATGGATGGATGGATGGATGGACAGATGGGGAGATGGCTACAAGGTACCTGACAAAAGCTACATTAGGATTTTTTTCTAGGCTCACAACTTCTCTGGGATTCTTCACCACAGCGGAGAAGGCATGACAGGCAGCAGGAATGGCTGGCAGCCATGGTGGCTGGAGTATAAGACAGCTTATTCTTATCTCAGTGGCTACCAAGGAAGCAGCAAGGGAACTCAGGCTGACACTGGTACTAATCTATAAACCAGAGACCCGCTTCCTTCAGAGGCCACACAGCCTAAAGGTGAGGTTGTAGAGAACCAGCTGGTGAACGTGTTCACACAATGAGCCTATGGGGACATTTTACACCCAGAGCCGATGAAGAGATGGATGAGAAGACAAATAGACAGACTGGGGTGCAAGATGGGTGAAGGCACGAAGGCTGGAGGGGCGGATTGATGGGTGGACACAGTGGGAGGAAGCCCAGCCCTTCGTCCCATCACCTGTGGCTAAGTCCCCCTCACAGAACAGATAAAACTGATTAGTCTCTTTGAAGGAGGGTGCAAAGGCAGTCCTGGGTTAGGGGCCAATGGTCCACTGGAGGAGGCTTGGTGATGAGGATTAGACACCAGGAAGGCTCCTCAGTCTATATTCAATCTGTGTTGACTCATCAGGCCCTAGTGTCATGGAATCCTGGGGATCCAGGGGCCACAGAGAGGAACAGAAGGAGGTACTGGGGAGCAAGAGTGTCAGAGGAGTGAGGGACTTCTTGTTTGTGAGGGCTACCTCCAAGGCTGGCCCTCAGCAATCCTCCAACCATCTCCTAACCTGCTAAGAGCTATGCCATTTGCACTGGCAGGATGGGTCATTCAGCTCTGTGGGTTGGGGGTTTATGGTTCCAGCCACAGACCTTGAAGTGAGGCTCAGAGGATGACAGCAGCCTGCTGAAGGTCAGCACAACCAGCGGCGGCTGGGAACGCTAGAGTTCATTTGCCACACAACTGCTAAGGGGCCAAGGACAAAAGGTGCCCAGGAGTGGCAAGATCGAGGCACACAGCAGGCCTGCCACAGGCACAGGGCTGGGTTCAGGCACCAGTGGCTTCAAGGGGCAAGTTCTATTCCCAGGTATCCCTGAGTCACCAGCATCTCTCCCCTCCCCTGTACTGGCGAGGCTTGGAGAGCTTCCTAGCCCCCATTGTCCCGAGAATCACCTCCCACCTTCCACGTGCCTCCCACACTGCGTGATCATTACCTCTGCCTTCCTGATGCATTTCACGTGTGCACAGGCTGATGCGAATGAGGCAGGCAGGAGTTGGTGGCAATGCACCTGTGGGCAGCTCCTCTCTCCTCCCAGACCATCTACCGAGCCTTCTCCCAGGGTTCAGGGTACTTACCTCTGTCTATAGGGAAGACATGTTCTGTGGAGACATCACAAAGCAGTGGCAGGCTTGTAGAAGGTGGGGTTCCAAGTACCACAGAAGGCTCCAGGCTCCCGGCAAGGCCTCGGATGTTGTATGAGGTGTTACAAAGCTCGGCTTGCCTTGCACCTGGGCAGGCTCCTTCCCGCCAACTGTGTACCCACACCCTAACGAGCCAGCCCCAAACCCTATCTCCAGGAGTGCAGTTCTCCAGGGCCTCCTGGGTCTTGCACACCCCCCACCTCCCAGTATGAGGAGCCCCGGGAGCTGCAGGGGTTCCCTTTAGTGTACTGGCCTAAGCTTATCCCTAGGCAGCTCCCAGCCCTGGGGAGGGAAGACCCATATCTGCAGAGGACTGGGGTGCTGTCTTTAGCCACTCTGTGGCCATGGATGACTCACTTTTCATCCCTGGGCCTCCATCCCCCTTGGCAGGTTGGATGCCCTTTGAGATTTTCTCTGGTCCCAAGTTGGAAAGTGACATTTTCTTCTGTTTACAGTTGTGTGCTTTTTTGGTCAAGTTGTGACCATTCCCGAGCCTCAGTTACATGCTGTGTGAACGAAGAGTGGCAGGTTCACAAAGACACAAATCAATCAGTCTTTCTTTTCTGTGCTTTTTATGGTACAGGGATCAAATCCAGGATCTCATATATACTAGGTACTGCTGTACCCCTAGACTACAACCCCAGCTTCAAGGCTGTTTTTTTATGTATATGAGTGAGGGTGTGAGTGTATGTGAGTGTGTGTATGTGAGTGTGTCCCCATGGAGGCCAGAAGAGGGCCTTCAGTCCTCTGGAGCTGGAGCTGCAGGCAGTGTGAGCCACCTCACAGGGGTGTTGGGAACCGAACTCCAATCTTCTGATAGAACAGCAAGCTGTTTTAATCACCGAGCCTTCTCCCCAGCTCCAGGGATTTGGTTTTGGTGAATCCTAACAGTGCTAATCATATCATGTGCAAGGTGTGGTCACACTAGATTTCTCCTCAGAACCCTCCCAGTAGCCTTGCAAGCTGGTGCCACTTACACTCCTAGCTCATAGTTGGAGAACCAAAGGCCCAGGCATAGGTACAGGGTCAGATCTCACCTTTAGGTCCCTCATTAGAGGGCCTGGTTCCTGGAGCTGGCAGGGGACATAGCTTCTCGTGGCCTCCTTTCCCAGAGTGGGTGTATCAGGGAGGGCAGAGGAGTAGTGGCCCCTCTTCAGTGCTGATGCTGGGAGCTGATGCGGGAATGCTCCTGACAGCTGGGTGGGTAATCAGCAGTCTCCATCACTGCTAATAGCATGTTTAGCTTGCTGACTGCTCTGTTTGCCTGGAGCCTCCCACGGGCCCAGAGCTGGAAGAGACTTAGCTGCATAGGGCAAGCCTCTGCAGCAGAGAGCCTTCCTGCTTCCTCCTACACCCAGCCAGTGGCTATCCCCAGGACTCTGGGCCTAGGGCTAGCTAGGGTGGGGGGTGGGAGGGTGGGGTGGGGGTGCTGCAATTCCTTGTTTCATCTCCCTGACTCAGGGAGCTCCCCTTGGGCTCTGGGACTGAGGAAAGGGCCTCTCAGATCATTTCTTGCTAGTCGAACATGCCAGGGCCCAGGTAGCTTCCTCTTGTACTGTGGGCCTTGAAGAGCTGCCAGGCACAGGGCCAATCCTCTGTCTTCGCCTCTGCCTTCAGGCTACCATACCATGTCTCCTGCTGGAAAGGATAGATCCCCAGTCCCTCTGTCACTGTCATTCCTGAGACACTGCTTGCTGGGTTAGTAGAGAGTACAACTCACACTTTGGGGCGGGGGAGAGGGGCTTCTTCACTGGGTCACATGCACACACCACCAGCTCAAGGAGCTTCCTAAAAATGGTCTGCTGAGAGCCGTGTTCTGGAGAGAAGACCCCTGTGTCTGAATGGGCTCTGCCCTCCGTCAGAGCCAGTCTCACTACATCACAGGGCCCCCAGCTTCATCCCTATGCTCAGATCCGGCCTCAGGAGTCCATGGTCTCCTGAGTCACCCTGGGAGTGACTACCATTCTTCAGCAGGCAATAGGGTAACTGGGGCATGGGATGCTGGTCTGCTCTAGGGAGGGACTTCCCTGTGATTCCATTTACCTGTTCATTGCCTGTCGTATGAGGCTCACCTCTGGAATGTCCCCTCCTCTAGGGAAGGACTTGGTTCTGGACACAATGGTCTCTCATGGCCCGTGGCTCAAGATGTCATCTTCAGAACGTGTTTGCCTGCCCCCTGCCTTCTCATGACCGTGTGAACCATCCAGTTTTCCACTTTTCTTGGATGCATTTGCCTTAATGACATGCCCCTCCACTTGCAGAAGGCTTGGCTGGCCCTGCTCTTCACCATTCTAAGGAACGCTGCTATAAATGGCGCTGCACGTATAGCCCGTTCCCCTCTGCAGATCTGTCTCTGGGAGGAATTCCAAACAGTGGGATTATTAGGTTAAAGAGCATGGCATATTTATGGCCCTGTATAGGATGGGGCAGCCTTCTCCTTAGCCCTTAGGCAGGGTCTGTGTCCCCAAGGTCTGTCTCTGGGTGAATTCCTACACAAATCCCTTCCATATAGTGTCTAAACCCAGCACCCTACTGGCTTTTTGAACAGGCACCAGGGCAGGAGAGGTGGGGGAGGGCTGCAGAGTGGATGAGCTTTGGGAATAGGGACCGAGGCCAGGAGCCCTGCCTGTCACCACAGCCCTGCTTCCCTAGGACTGGTCTCAGGTTCTATGGCCACAACCATTCCTGCAGTCTCAGAGAAGGGAGCAATGTTCCCCGAGTGGATGGGCTTGTGTATCCCAGGCCTCAATCTATTTTCCACGTCCCTCATCTAGACCCCTGGGTAAGAGCCCTGTCTGTGCTGTTACTCCTGCCCTTGTCCCTTGCCTTTGTCCATCACGTCCCCATTTTCATGACACTCCTTTCTCCATCATGAACTTCTAACCTGTCAGTATGGACTGGAGACAGGAGGGGTCCCCCATTGTCAGCCTGTCCTGGGAAGACTTATTTTAGGGTATGTCCTACCTGCATTTTCTGGGGACTTTAGGGCTTTATCGAAATGACCAGTGGATGAGTCAGGCACCGTGGAGGATACTGCTGTGGGAGGAGAGGACCTGGTCAGTAAGTGTCAGGCAGCATAAGTAGGAGCCCCATGGGTGGTGTGGCTGGTGTGGTTGCCCCCTTCCGTAGCCCCTTTGTCCTCTATGCCTCTAATGGCAAGAAGTTCTGAGAGTCCCTGGCAACTTAAAATTTAAAATCCCATAAGAAATTAGTCTGTCTAAACTCTCAGAGATGGGTTCTACAAAGCTGCCAGAGTGGTTGTGGCATGACTGAGGAGATAGGAGACTTGGAGGGGGCTTTCTTTGGGGCAGTGCCAGGACCAGTCCCAGTGAAGGCCTCCAGAAGGCCACTGCCTTGCTAAAGAGAGCTTTATGCTAGTCCAGGCAGGGTAGGATGAGTATGGTTTGCCAGATGTAGGCCCGGCTCCTATGCTGACCCCTATCTGGAGCACTGGTGAGAAGGGGCTCTGAAGGAGCCTGTGACTTCCGCTCTTGGCCCGGTGCTAGGACCCCCTCAGGGCTGAGTGGCCTGTCTTCGGCTGCCTCCTCTCTTTCTGTAGAGCCTCTCTCAGATATTTGGCTGATCAGGGAAACAATGGCTGTGGAGCACGTGGGTGCACATGAGGGGAGCATGTGGGCTGTGTGATTTTCCTGGACAGGCAGGGCTGGGAGGTAGACACAACCATTCTATCTACTCAGAGATGAGTTCTTCTGCACAGCTGCCAGGGTGGCTGCGGCATCCCTGGAGTGAGGAGACTTGGGGGGCGTTCTTTGGGGGTGCCGGGACCAGTCCCGGTGAAGGCCTCAGGAAGGCCACTGCCTTGCTAAGGTGAGCTTTATGCAAGCCCAGGCATTGTCTAGTACAGAGAACCACAACAGCCAGGTACACAAGAATTCAGTGGAGGTGGCAGGCCGATGTTACAGCCAGTGCTGCAGACAGATGGAGAACCCAAGGCTCTGAGATGTCAGCTGACCTGCTCTGGTCATAGTCAGATGGTTTTAGAGCTCTTCATGGCATCTGTTCCTCCGTGCACACGTGGAGATCACACTGCATAGATGAAGCTGGACAGGGCTAGCAAGGCAAACGGGCTGAGATCTATGTCAAGAACCAGCCAAGTCCCATCTCCCACCTCCCTCCCTCCTAGGCAATGAAGTTTCTACCCAACTAGATCAGTGAATGATTGGGTATACAGAACCCTCCAGTGGATCCACAGTGCATGTGTTCTTTATGACTATTGTTAGAAGCCACTGAGATTCAGGAGATGTTTGTTACTATAGCCTAGCCTAGTCTATACTGACTGATATACTCATAAGGCTGACCAATAAGATCCTTGCCTAAGACTTCAGAGTAAGGAGTTCTCTGGTAGCTGGGCTGTTACTGTTTCCATAGTAGGAATACATACACAGAGAGGCCATATTTCAGAAAAATAAATGAAGAGTAAAGTGGGTATAATGAAAACTGCAGAGAATTCCTGAACATTCTATTTCCAGTGAAAGATCTGGATGGCTAAAATCTCTTGCAAGATTCTATGAACCATTGTCTCCTTTCTCATCCAAGATGGAGATAGTGGGGGCTGTTTTCATCTCTGTTCTGCTACAGTGTGAAGGAGGACAGTAACTCAATATGTCACAGATGAGGTGTGGATCATGGGTCATTGTACTGACTAGTTTTATGTCAACTTGACACAAGCCAGAGTCACTGGAGAGGGAGGAGACTTCATAACATTGTGCTATAGGTATCTCTGTTCAGCTACAGGGTAAAAGGGACAGCATCTCATGTTCCAGATGGGGTGTGGATCATGGGCCACTGTGCTGACTAGTTTTACGTCAACTTGACACAAGCCAGAGTCACTGGAGAGGAGTGAGCCTCCATAACACTGGACTGTAGGCAAGCCTGTAGGGCATTTTATTAATAGGTGATTGATGGGGGAGGACCCAGCCCATGGTGGGTGGTAGCATCCCTAGGCTGGTGGTCCTGGGTTCTATAAGAAAAAAGGTTGACTAAGTCATGAGGAGTAAGTCAGGAAGCAGCACTCCTCCAAGGCCTCTGATTCAGCTCTTGCCTCCAGGGTCCTGCCCTGTTTCCTATCCTGGCTTCCATTAATGATGAACAGTGATGTAGAAGCAAAGGCCAGATAAACCCTTTCCTTCCCAAGTTGCTTTTGGTCATGGTGTCTCATCACAGCAAGAGTAACCCTAAGATAGCCATCAAAGGACAAGTATTCGTTTGTTCCCTTTTCCGGTAAGATGATTTGAACAGCAAAAAGAATGTAGCTCTTTTCTTCCTCTCCCAATTACAGCTTCCCATAGCAACAACTATTCTCACCACAGAGTGGCCGCCATGATCCAAAGATCTGTGTTCCCCCAGAAGTCACATGATACAGCCTAACTCCTTGGGTGGTGGTGTTAAGAGATGGGACCAGGGGCTGGGGAAGTAACTCAGTGATGGCAGTACTTGCCTGGTATGTGTGAGGCCTTGGGCTCAGTCTCCTGCACTATGAGACAAAACAAGAGGCACCACCAGAACATGTCTGTGAGCATGTGGTGTGCACACACGACTCACGGCACTTGGGTCCCCTTAGAAGAATGACATCATATGGAAACCACTTCCCTAAAATTTGCTTTATTCACACAGTGCCTGACTTGTTTTAGAGAGGGACTTATTCAGCTCAAGGTGGCTTCAAACTCACCATGTAGCCAAGGGTGATGTTGAATTGCCGATCATCTTGTCTCCACCTTCTGAATGCTGTGGTGAGAGAGAAGCACCACTATGCCTGCCTGACACCACGCTGGCGGTCGAACTGAGGGCCTGTGCATGTTAGCCAAGAACTCTACCCGCTGTCAAACAGCAGATTTTTATTTGAGACAGGGTTTCTTTACATAGCCCTAGCTGGCACAGAACTTGTTATGTAGACCAGGCTGGCCTGGAATTTACAGAGATCCACCTGCTTTTGTCTCCTGAGTGTTGGGATTATGGTGATGTATGTTAGCACACCTGGTCCAATTCTGTTTGTAACCAACATGGAAGAGAAGTGGTGAGGGAGGGCAGGGGCCCCCCAGAGACCTTATGTTCTCAGATTCAGAGAGTTAAGACCAAAGTCCGGCAGGCATGACTGAGCCTCAGCACTCAAGGAGGAACTTCCAGGCCTCTGGCGCAGCACACTAAGAGACCCCCTGCAAACAGCCAACGCTAAGACCCTGTTTTAGTTTTTTTTCCTTGTTGCTATGATAAATATATCCTGACAAAGGCCCTTTAAGGAAGAAAGGGTTTTTTGGCTTATAATTATAGATTTCAGCTCACGACTGCGGGAAAGTCAAGGCAGGAACGCAAAGCAGCTAGCTGCAGTGTGTCCACACTCAAGAACAGAGGGCAAAGGATCAATGAATGCATGCCACTACTTAGAGGGTTCTCCCCTTATTAATTCCAGGGACCAGCCCATTCAATGGCACTGCCCACGTTCAAGTTGGGTCTTCCCACCTCACAGACCTGTTGGGGAATTAGGTCGGTACGATAAATAACCAAGCCAGCTCAAGAAGAACGGGTATTTTTTAATGGTTAAAAAGGGGAAACTCACGCTACAAGAGTGGGAGGTCCAACGTCCTATCTGTCCAGTGGAGACCGCGTGGAGAGAGCAGGCACCTGTGTCCTCCCGGTTTTGCTACCTGAACCTCAGGTAGCCACACCCCAACTAGATGTGATTGGTTTATAGTTTCCCCATCACAGACCAACCCAATCCAGGCGATTCCTCATTGAGACCCCCTTCCCAGGTGATTCTACAGTCTCAAGTCAAAAGCAACCATCACAGGGCCTAAGAGACAGCTCCAAGTGTAAAAGTGTTGGCCACCAAGCTGGAGGATATGATTTTGATTCTTGGGACCCACATGAAAGAAGGGAGAGCTGAGTCTCACAAGTTGTTCTCTGACCTCTCCTTCTTCCACCAAATCAAGAAATAGGGCCGGGCTGTGGTGGTGCTCACCTTTAATCCCAGCACTCGGGAGGTAGAGGCAGGTGGATCTCTGTAAGTTCGAGGCCAGCCTGGTCTACAAGAGCAAGTTCCAGGACAGGTTCCAAAGCTACAGAGAAACCCTGTCTCAAAAAACAAAACACAAAACAAAACAAACAAACAAAACCACAAAAACCCCCAAAACAAAATAAAACAAAACAAAGAAATAAAAGTATAATTGCAAAATAATAATAAAATAATCAGATTCCCTTCTTGGTTGGGCTAAGGCAACTGTGTTTTTGGTTTCAGCAGTCCTTGGTGTACTTGGACAGAGTCTTTCCACAGGCTATCAGCACTGGGAGAATAGCTCTAGCTGCATTCCTGCCTTCCGTAGCAGAGCAGATCAGAGTGGACTCCGCTGCGAGCTGTGTGTGTGTGTGTGTGTGTGTGTGTGCGCGCGCGCGCGCGCGCTCAGGACCCTCACCCAGGCTGCAGTAGCCTTGACAGGCATCGCTGCAGAAAGTGTAGCAACTGTTACCCAACCAGGGAGAAATCAGTGACCCCACGCCGGAGAATCCAGGGCAGGGGAAGGCCACTGAAGCAGGGACTGAGTTTTCAATTAACAGCCTCCAGTGCTAGATGCAGATGGTGAGTGGATCATCAGTGCTGGTGGCGTGACTGGCACCCCCAGGACTGGGATTTGGGTATACACAAGTTCCAGATCCCACTGGAATAAGGAGTCTTCTGGCTTCTGAATCTGAGGGAACTGGAAAGCCCAGGATTCAGCAGGACCGTGGTGAGCGGGATGGAGGATGGGGCGGTGTGAGCCAGCTGTGTCCTTTAGCAGGGCTCTCTGCTGGGGGTAGCGGGGGGCTCTCTGCTGGGGGTGAGCTAGGGAGATGCTGGGTCATAATGCAGACCGTGATTTGTATGTCACTTGCAACTGGTTCCAAGATTGAAAATGCAAGTACAGAGGTGACTTGCATTGTAGGGACTTTAAAATTTAAAACTGCATCTTACTCCCACTTCTGTTTCTTCCTCTGTCAGGGAATGGAGAAGGGGACTGCGCCAGAGAGCATCTTGAAGCTACTCCCCAGCCACCCCAGGGGACAGATGTGTGCAGGTAGTAATTGATGAAGGCATGCATGGAGAGCTCTCATTTGCTATCTGAGTCTCTCCCCCTGCCTCAATTTCCATGTCCATAAAGTGGGTAGAACTGATGCCCACCTTGAATGATGGCTCTGAGGTTGGATGATGAGTTGGCTGAAGGGTATTATGGGGGAGAAGGAAGAAAGAAGAAAAGGAAAGATGGGGAAAAACAAGGAAGGAGGAAGGAAAAAATGGGACTAGAAGAAGACACCACAGCCATCACACCTGTAGTCCTGGCACTAAGGAGGCTGAAGCAAAAGGGCTGTTATGAGTGCGAGGCCAGGCTGGGCTGCATGGTGAGACTTTCAGACTAGCCTGGGCTGTAGAATGAGATGGTCTTAAAAAATAGAAAGAACAAGAAAAGAATGCTGCCCTGGGCAAAGGTCAAGAGCCACGTCATTTGATTATCCCACCTCCCCCCACGAGCCGGCAGAGCTCTTAGAACGCTGAGTAAAGGTTCTGGATTTTGCCCCTTGCTTTTGGGGATGGGCAAGGTCCATGGGCTGCTGGAGGCCTGCGCCTCACCAGGGAGGGTTAGCTGGGCCTGTAGGGGTTTCTTGGGGTTTGCCGGGCTTTGGGAAGCCTTCCCTGGCTCTCTGAGACTCCAGGAGCAGAAGCACTCAGCAGCACAGACTCTCCTCTGTTGCCATCTTGCAGCAGTCTGACAGAGTAACTCCCTGCTGCTGGGTGGCATACCACAGGTGGAGCCATTTATAAAGACTAAAGGATTCTGGGGCTCACGATTCTCAAGACTAGGGGGTTCAAGACCAGTGGCCACCTCTGGTGTGGGCCTTTTCGCCATGTCCTAGCATCTCATCACAGCTGAGGCAGAAATCCCGGCTCAGGTTCCTCTACAGTCACACTGGATAAAACCCCAGTCTTGAAGTCTCCTTAAGACTTAATTTTGTCCCAAATGTCCCACCTGAAATGTCACATTTGGGCTACTTTTCCATCTTGTTGATGTCTATCAAGGGTTCCACTGAAAGCGGAGGTGTTTTGTGTGTGTTAGGGGGGTGTTCCCTGGCTCTGCCCCCTTCCTGTTTCCCCACCCCCACCAGTCCTGTCATAAACTGTCAGTCTGCTCCCTAAGAGGCTTGCTGCCTTGACTCCAGACCTGACTGGCACAGGAGCTCGGGGGCACAGCTGCAGACGCTGTCTATTCTCACCTCTTTTGTTAGCCTGTCCCCTGCAGCTCCTGCTAGCTCTGCACATCAAACCTTTTCTTCCCCCCAGGTGATCTCGTTTTTCCTGGAGTCTCTATGCTCTGGTCCAAAGCTCAAGCCATTATTTCCTGCTCATTTTCCAAGACACAGCCTCTCCCCCATTCTCTGTAGTTGGCACCCTGCTCTGTGTCCATCTGAGTCTTTAGAGGCAGAATGTTCCAGAAACGGCTTTTTAAATTCCCTTCTTGGTCTGTGCATATTCCACTGGGGCTCTTCCCACCTCAACCCTGCAAGATACCACCTTTCCCCCAAAGCCACCCGCCAGACCTTGTAGTTCACTGTGGCTAAGCACAGCTCTGGGCTTTGTTGGGAGTGGCCTTGTGCCCATAGAGGGGTCTGATTAGAACTCAGTTCTCAGGATCAGCAGGAGTCACAGATGAACCCACTGCTACCCCACAGCCAGAGGGTCAAGCGCTGTGCTACTGACCATTGGAAAGTCAGCAACTCTGCAGGGTCATGAGAACAGAGGAGTATAAAATGAACAGCTGCTGCCTCCCAAGTTCAAGGCCAAGCTAACATGACATAGCTTGACTCTACTGCAAAAACCAAAAGTACCAATTGTAGATGCTTCACTGGTGTGTTTCTATTGCCCCCCTTACACCTCCCCTGGTGCATGAGTCCACTGGCTTCCTGCCTCTCTTCATAGTCAAAAGAGCCTTGGGATTGCTCCAGGTCCCCAGGCTTGACCCGGGACAATCTAGCTCTGGGTATACCCTGTGCAGGTGTGAAGCTGCTCCCACACTAGAGTATCCCAGCACATCTGGTTTGTTGTCCTGTTCAGACTAGTCAGGTCTTGGAGGTGACTGCAGACACTGTTTGTTCTCCCCTCTCTTGCCCTACAGCTCCCTGGAATTTGTATGATGGTCACGTTACCAGGAATGGGACACAGGGCTGGTGGGACCCCACCATGACACTCCAAAACATATCCTCAAGGCGCCACACTACAGTAAGAGATTTCCACACCTCTTGGGAGATCAGGTGACATCCACCAACCAGAACAAGTAGAAGCCTGGGAATTCATAGGCATCTTGGAATGAAAGGGCCCCTTGTGGGGTGTATGTTGCATTCTCTAGAAACAGTGATGGCCACTTTTGCCACACAGGGACAACCATCCTGAAAGAGCTGGCTTGCAGATAAGTGGAGATTAAACAAACCTGACCTGCTGAGGAAATGCCACAAAGAAATACTGCCAGCTCCCTCTGTGGTTTTGGTGTCTGGGTAGGTCTACCAGTTCCCTTTATGGGGCAACCCATTTGAATTTAACTTCTTGCGACTTAAGAAATCGAGATCCCAGGGTGAATTCACAATAGTATTTGATCAGAACACAGAACACCCAACATCCGTTCCAGCTAGCCACCCCTTGCCTCCAGTTCCGAGGAGCAGGCCCACAAAGGCCTCCGCCTCAGCCCTCCCAGTGAGGAGCCTGCATCAGTCTTGGTTAACCCTTGTTCCAACTCCACCTAAGGTCTAATTGACACCCAAGATGACACAAGGACTCATACCCCTCCTAGGAATTGAGAAAAGGGCTTTGCCTCCAGAGGGAAGGATGCTCAGACCTGGAGAGGATAGAAGCCAGGGAGCCAGTGGGAGCCAGACCTCTCCCAGGTCTGGGTGGAGGTCTCCTGAGGGACCACCCCCTTCTTGCCCAGTGGAACTGAAACAAAGAAGTCCATCTGTAGTCTTTGTTTCCCTAGAGATAACTTGGTGATATCTTACCACTTGAGATCCAAGGAGGTTGAAATAAATCCCAAATCCTATGACACCAGAGAGCACACTGCCACTAATGGACTCTGCACATCTCATGTCCCCCAAAACTTGGATCCTCAGGTGGGCACTATTGAGAGGCAGAGGGACTTTAAGAGGCTGGGTCTGGTCAGGGGGTCTTTGGATCACTGGGGATGCGCTCTAGAAAGGAATTGGGGTTCTGATTTCTCCCCTTTTCTCTTTTCCTCCCCCTGCCTATGAAGGAGGTGGCTTGGTTCTCCTACCTGGCAGACTTGGCTCCAGAGTCTTAAAGATGGAAAACTTGTCTCATTGGCAACTGGAACCTTTAAAACCAAGGCCCAAAGACCTCCTCTCTCCTCTAAGCTACCTCAGGTTTTTGTTGTTGTTTTTTTGACGACAGAGGGGGAGGCCACATCACCTTGCACTCCTGGGACTGTCATACAGGGCTTTTATTCTCTTCCTGGCCCCAGTGAGATATGGCAATAAAGAAGTATCTAGAAAGATGTAGACTCTGCTAGCTGATGCCTGGAACTGAGGCAGCCATCCTGCAATCATGAGGGAAAATGGTCTGAGCTGGTCCACTCGGGAGGGAAACATGGATCCCCGTTGATGTCACTAAACAGCCCTGGGCCATCCTCCCTCTGAACGGGCTGACACAGGAGACACATCTCCTCTGATGTTTAAGCACCTCTGAGTTCAGCTTTCTTGCAGCAGGAAGCATTGTATCCGGTCTCTCTATTTCTGTTCTCCTAAAGTCCCCATTCCAGTGCCCAGCATGGACTAGCACCCCAACGCTGGGGGAAAGCAACACACCAGATGCCTTTCACAGCCCCCCAGGCGCTCAGCCTCGTGTGGCTGGCTGTTTGTTACATAACCACTGCATCCATACAGAAGCTGAGGGCTATGTTCAAAGCTCCAGGTTGCTAGGGGCTGGGGAGGTTGTTATGAAAATTGCTTGGACCAGTGGTTCTTAACCTTCCCAATGCTGTGACCCTTTAACATGGTTCCTCCCGTTGTGCTGACCCCCAACCATAAAATTATTTTTGTTACTACTGTAATTTTGCTACTGTTCTGAATCATAATGTAAATACCTGTGTTTTCTGATGGTCTTAGTGGACCCCTGTGAAAGGGTCATTGCGACTCACAGGTTGAGAACCACTGGCCTAGAGGAGGGTCATTCCCACACCCTCAGAGCCAATACCCCCTCCCTGCCAATGCCCAGTCCAGCTTGCCTAGTGTTCTAACAAAGTAGGCAAGGGAGGATGGAGGCAGGGCCTGGGGCTGGGCCAGAAGGTCCTTATGGAGGGAGTAGGCTGTTCTGTCACTACTGCTCACGTGCCCATTGTGGGGTGAGAGCAACAACTGATTATAGACATTTGCTTCTGAGCAAGTGCTCTGTTGTAATGCCCCAGGGCCCCATGAGGGCCCTCCCCAGGGTTATTGTGTTTAGAACACACTGCTTTGATCCTGGGTGTTACTAAGGACAAAAACCAAACCAAAAAGAACCTCTAAGACCCAAGCAATCAAATTCACCCACCCTGCAAGATTGCTGCTTTCTGGGAAAGGACTGGGGGTCAGGAGAAGGGCCTGGAAAGGAACATTAGAGGCTTAAGTCTCTGGAGCCCAAGGTCACCTTGCTAAGTGGAGGGTCCTGAGAGTCCCTAGGACTGTCTCTCCTGAGCTGAGCAGACAAGGAATATGCCTTTTGTCCTGCCCCTCTTTCCCACCCAGAACTCTCCACTCTGAGTGCCTCTCCCTGTGCTGAGTCCTCTGGCTGTGACCCATGTAGAAACGCTGGGCATGGTGACGTGCGCTCATAATCTCAGTGAAGGAAAGCAGAGATAGGTGAAGCCTTTGGGCTCACTGGCCAGTCATCCTGGCCAACTTGGTAAGCTCCAGGCCAAAGATCCTGTCTCAAAATACAAGGTAGCCCTCTCTAAAGGAGCAACACATGAGGTGTACTGCTAGCCTCCGCACACACGAATACACATCCACACTTGCATCCACAAGAACATGCACAGAACACATACACACATGTACACAACACACATATAGCACACACGCACACACACATACACACACACACACACACACACACACACACATACACATGCACACACACCTCCTGCCCCAGCCTCTACAGAACTAAGCATGATCAGGAAAAAGTGGCCAGTGTGGCAGACACTATGAGATGCTCCCAGAATTGATTCTCCCACCCTTTCCCACCAACACCCAAACCACTGAAATCTCAATTCTCAGCTATGGATTGCCAGTGTTTAACAAGACCATATGGAAGGTTCTGGAATGAAGGAAGGGGTCTATATCATAGAGGCCAAGCCCAAGCAATGGCTACCCCATCAGGGTGGCTATCCTCAGACCTCCTGGCATAGGAGCAGAGGAATTTGTCTCTTTGTTAGTGAGAAGGTGGGTATCCCAATTCCAGACTGGATGGCTGATAAACCCACCCTTCCTTTGCCTCGTCTCAACCCTTGGTGGATGGGGTGGTGTCTGTACATGGGTGAGAGCAACTGCTCTTCCATCTACTCACACAATGCTCTTCTCTTCTAGAAACACCCAGAAGCCAGATGTGAATGTGTGTCCTGCCACAGGGAGGACCTTTGTCCTTTTGAGCCCTAGGAGTCAGTTCCAAGAGTCGAGATCTTTGGGGCAGTAGCTATGTCCAGGGAGGGGCTTTCTAAGTTGATTCATGGTTGTGTGTCTCCTAGGATCATGTCAGGCCATCAGTCTGCATAGCATTGGCCTGCAGGTCTCATCACACTGGGATAGCTCTGGATCGGCTACAGACTGCTGACAAGATCTTCAGCACCAAACCCTGACTCATGTTTACAGTGTATGTATGCATCTTTCTGTGCCCAAACTACACACACAGCCCTAGCCACCATGGTCACCCAAGCCATCCTTTCTAAAACAGCAAGGCAGCTGAGGCCAGAACAAGGGCAGAACTCTGCTAGATACAGCCCTGGACCCTGCTGTCCCTACCTGAGGAACTTTCCAGTAAGGAGCAGCTGCCTTGGGCTCCTCCTTGTCCTCAGCATGAGGTCTCTCCAGATGAAGATCCTGGAAGGTGTCTAGACTTATGCCTGGGGGCAACTTGTTACTTTTGCTAAATAAAGGGGTTCCCTTTGCTTGCTTTTTTTGTTTTAGAGTCTTGGAGTCTTCTTGCTACAGCTTGTGCACTTTGATACAAAACAGTAGTTAAGGGCTGGAGAGATGGCTCAGTGGTTAAGAGCATTGCCTGCTCTTCCAAAGGTCCTGAGTTCAATTCCCAGCAACCACATGGTGGCTCACAACCATCTGTAATGAGGTCTGGTGCCCTCTTCTGGCCTTCATTGATACACACAGACAGAATGTTGTATACATAATAAATAAATAAATAAAAAACAAAACAAAACAGTAGTTAACATGGGAGTCAGATACAACAACTCAAGCTGGTAATCCCAGCACTGAGGAGGAAGAGAAGAAAGGATCAAGAATTCAAGTCCATCCTCTGCTATGTAGCAAATAAAAAAAAAAAAGGACAGGGCACAAATGACACCCCTGTGTACTAAGAACATCTGTAACTTGGTAGAAGTGAGTGACACAGACATAGGCCTTGGTAGCCTTGGGGGACACAGAGGAAGAAGCGCAGTGGCTATTTCCTCAAGGATAGATGGAGGAGAGACAGAGAAGCAGGATGAGAGCCAGCTCTCAGGGCCCGACGGGGCTTATATGTGGCATCCCAGGTTCTGAAAGTGGAACCCAGTGAGCTGTCATGTGGGCTGAGGGCGGCAGGGAACACCTCCTTCCCATTTATTCAATATTGTACCACCTTTTAAAGTTGTTATTTTAACATTACGTATATGTGTGTGGGTGTGTGCATGTGAATACAGTTACCCGAGGAGACCAGAAGAGGGTGATGGAGCCCGTGGAGCTGGAGTTATGGGCGACCATGAGCCACCTGATGTGG
The DNA here is from genome assembly GCA_004026605.1 of Ondatra zibethicus. NCBI lineage: Eukaryota > Metazoa > Chordata > Mammalia > Rodentia > Cricetidae > Ondatra > Ondatra zibethicus. The sequence continues at coordinate 48,113 of PVIU01003202.1, read as the reverse complement.
GTGCTAGACATTGAACTCAGGGCCCCCGGAAGAGCAATATGAACTCTTCCTGGCTGAGTCACCTTCCTAGTCCTGTGTAGACCTTCCACTTGCCGGCCTCTGGCTGGGCTGCTGGAGATAATGAAACGATGAAGGAACCCACATGGTCTTTGTCCCTTAAGTGCTCAGAGCTGACACAAAAGCAGGGAATTACCCAAACGACCGCAGGATGAAGACAGTGCTCACGGGCTGTAGTCATGATATACTCTGCCTGTTGCTGCATCCAAACACCTGACAGAAAGCAACTTAAGGAAAGAAGTGTTTGTTTTGGCTCACAGTAGGGCTACTGGCCATCATGGCTGAGGAGACATGGCAGCAGGAGCTTGGGGAAGCTGACCACATCACATCCAGTCAGGAAACAGAGTGGTAAGTGTTTGGGCTCAGCTCAAGTTCTTCTTTCAAAAAATTACATGCATTTATTTTGTGTGTGTAAGTGGACGTCAGAGGACAGCTTGGGGGAGTTGGTTCTTGCCTTTATTATGGGTCTGGCCTTTGCTTCCCAGCACCCACTAGGAGCCACTGCAGTCTGTAACTGTGGTTCCAGAGGATACAGTGCTCTCTTCTGGCCTCACAAGCCCATAATTAATATATATTATAATATATATAGTTATAAATGTTATATATATATATATGAAACAGGGTCTCACTACGCAGTTTTGGTTGGTTTGGAACTTGCTATATACACCAGGCTGGCCTTGAACGCACAAAGATCCACCTGCCTCCGCTTTCTGAGCACTGGATGAGAGGTGTGTGCCACCCCGCCCCTCCCAATTTTCTAAAGACTCCCTCTCCTGCCCTTGGGTCCTCTGCATCCTACACATCCAGACTGGGAGGGCAAGAGGATCCTAAGCACACCCAGAAAGTTCTCTCCCCACCTACTCTTAAACGTAACAAGATCACGTGGTACATGCAACGCGGCAAGCTGTGCGTGCCTTGCGTTGAGGGGATGGGGCTTCGTGCCCACGGCGCGTCCCGATTGGCCGTTGAGGCAGCTTATGAGGCGCATGCGCCGGGTGCGGTCTTCCGGCTTAGCTGGCCCAGTCGGGCAGCTGTTTTGGCGGGAGTAGGGTGAGGGTGTGAGGTGAGCTTCGTGGGACCTGTGTGGTGGTTTGGGGCAAGCCAGGCTGGGCTGTGCAGGGCTTTGGGGCAGACAGGGACTAATATCCCCGTGTGGGGAACTCAGGCTGGTGGGTGGTCTTGTTGCTGGGCCTGTCATACAGATAAACCCTCAAAAAGGCATGAGGCCTAGCTGCTGGCCCCGGAGAGACCCACTTTGCCCTTTGCTTGGCTTCTGGCACCCAAGACCCAGAGGACAGCGGCAGGGATGGACTTCCGGGGCTGCCGCTGAGACAAGGCCTTGTCTTCCATCTTGGGTTTGGCGAGGGGCTTCCTTGCAGGCTCCATAGGGGTATTTGCTGGAGCTCCACCTTTAAAGTCAGGTTCTGTGATGCTTGCTTAGTAGGACGGGAACATTCGACATTGTAGGGGCGGGTTTGCAGTTTAGCCTTTGGTCAGGAGCTGCACAGAGCCAGGCACCAAGTGTCACCGTGTAGGGCGGGTACGAGAACTCACAGAACGAAAGGAACAGTGGCCTCGGGTCTCCCCCCAGCTGAGGCCCGGTGGGGTATTTGCTCAGAGATGCCACATCTCAAGGTTATTTTTACAGCTGCAGCTGGAACCCCCGCTCTTTATGTAACAAGCTCTCTGCTTTTAAATGTTAGCCTTAATTCATAAGATTTTAGCACATCATATAGCCAGTGGGAAGAGATATGGCAACTGTAGTTGGCCCTTGGGGAGGGGTGTTCCATCTGCGCAGACTGCCAGTGGTCCTCACTTAGGGAAGCTGGCTGCCAGACGCGGCTGTATCCCGGTGTTGAGAAACTGAGGAGGGGGATGGAGCATTCAAAGCCAGTCTGGGCCACATAGCAAGATCCTGCCTTAACAAAAGTGAGACATGTCCCCAAACTGACCTGGATTGCGTGAGCTACATAGTTGACTTAATTGGCTCACAAGAAGTGCTCCTTGCCTTGTGTTTTGCTATTCTTTTAGTGCCAGTATTGGGGTCAAAATTTGAGGTGAAGGGTGCTCTGAGGCTGAGGGGTAACAGGCATCTTCCTTGCAAACAAGGCAGGACCCCTGACATCGCAGCCTTGATGTTGGGTCCCCCCTGTGCTTAGGGTCTGAGTGGGGCTGTGAGAACATTTTTCAAAACAAGGAACCTATTTGAAGTGAGCTCGCCAGAGCCTGTTGTGTGTGCGTGAATCAGGATCTGTTTACCGCTTGGCTTCCTGGTGCTAAATAGCATCAGCGGGGAGAAGGAGCACTGAGGAATCCCTGGGAGCTAAGTCACAGGCATCTGGCTCTCCAGGTCCTCTCCATGCCCCTGAATTGCTAGGTCTACACATGAATCTTTTGCGGCTCTTGCTTTCAGGACGACTTTCAGGTGATACAGAGGAAGTAAAATGGGGACCCTGCAGGCCTTCACGAGGCCGCTTTTCTGGCAGCCTTGGGCCCTGGGACTCACAGAAAAAGAATCTAGATACATTATGAACTTATAGCCCAGCAGACTTTGTGGTCTCAGGAACAAGGAGGCAAGGCATTCTCAGGCTGGCTTGCAGCTAGTGTGGTTGAATGGAAAAAAGAATGTGAATAGTTAGACCAGTCTGCTCATCATGGATACTGCGGGAGGCCAGGGTAGGGGGACCTCCTTGGGCAGGAGTCCCTCTTCTTCCATAGATGGCTAATGGATCTGGGCTTCCGGAGGAGAGCAGCTGAGCAGGACGCAGTGGGGTCATGGAGCATGGCCTGTTCCTTGCGTCCCCTTCTTGTTGGTATAACCCAGTCCAACTGGGCTTTTGCTTCTGCACAGAGAGTCTTTAGTTGGTGTCTGGAGACATCTGGTCGTGTGGATGGAAGACAGCTACTCCCTCTCATGTCAGCCTGAGGGAACCCCTGGCTTTTCTCGTTAACTAAATTCCTGGAGGTACCACTTGTGTCGGGGACTGAGCCTCCGGTTTCTGGCAATTGTTTGTTCTGGGGATAGACTGAGTCACTTCAGAAACCCTTGGATTATGGCTCAGATTCCATGCAGTTCTTCCCCTTTCCCCTTTTCTAGGTCAGGTTCATGTGGAGAGAGACAGAGCGCTTAGTTCACAGATCTTACAGACTTCATGGATACCATGTTGAAATCCAGTCACCAAACCCAGCAGAGGAATAACCACAATGGTCAGGAGGTAGTGTGGGAATCCTCACACCCTTTGTCCTCCTATTTACCCTCTTGTGACCTTCTCCTGATGTGCCCGCCCCCCCTTTGTCACTGACCCTGTGGTCGCTCACCTCTCCTGTGGCCCTTTTCTAGCCTAGTCTTTGGTCCTCAGGCTTTGGGGTTCTCACACCCTTTGCCCTTCTCCTCCTCATGCTCTGTGGCCTTCACTCCTCTGATGTGTCCTTCCCTCTGTCAACGACACTGAGTTCGCTCACCTCTCCTGTGGCCCTTTTCCAGACCAGCCTTTGGTCCTCAGGCTTTGGGATGAAGATGGAGGCCATCACCCCATTCCTGGGGAAGTATCGCCCCTTTATGGGTCGCTGCTGCCAGACCTGTACTCCTAAAAGCTGGGTAAGCGATGGGACAAATGGGCCCTCCTTTGCAAAGCTTAGGCTAGCTTAGTTCTGGGTGTTGTGGATGCTGGGAAGCTGCCTCCTCCACGTCTTTCCAAGCTTGATCTTTCAATTGCATCGTCTTCAGAGGAATGAATGCACAGGGGTCTATTGGGGATGTGGCTGGGGGAATCTGTAGGAAGCCTCAGGAGAGGTAGGCTGGAATATGCTAGGTCTGCACTAGCTGTTCAGTCTGGGGACACTGTCCATTTAGATGTCATAGCACTCAGCATCTCTTGCATGTCTGTATCATGTGCTGCTGCCAAGACGGCGCAGCATACTAATGGAGATTCAGGTTACAGATTCTCTGCTCCTGGTGAGTTAAAACCCCTGCTGAGAGGATTTTAATGTGCTTATCTCTAAGAGGGCAACTCCAAATAGGGGGCAGTGGTTTCATTTTAAGCATGAAGCCTTTTTCTTTCCGAGCCAACTTTGGGATTGGGATCTTGGATCGGACATCTGGGAGATGTTCTCTATACTTTCCTCCTGGTAGACTCAAAGGGCCATCAGTCAGAGGCTAGATGGGGAGGGTACAGCCTTGGCTTGCAAAGGCCCCCCAGGACATGTTGTCCCTTCCCTCTTGTCTAGGAGTCCCTCTTCCACAGAAGCATAATGGATCTGGGCTTCTGCAATGTGATCCTTGTGAAGGAAGAGAACACCAGGTAGCCAGAGCTAGGGGTGCAGGGTAGTGGGTTGCAAGGGCCCTTTGTGGTATCATTTTCTTTCTGCAATGGGGAAAGAAGGGCCCCTGCCCTCTCCTTCAGAACCACAGCAAGCTGAGGCAAGCTTTACTCTCCTCAACTTCCTCCCATGAGCATGTATGGGTTGCCCACTGAGTGTCAAGCCACTGTGCCCCCTCAGTGGGGAAGGGGATGGGACTAGGGACTAGATAGGCAAGTGGTTCCTTGTTCCTTTTATTTTTTGCTCTGTGGTGGAGCTTGGTCCTGGAGCACAAGACAGGTGCAAACCCTTCCTGATGAATAGACCTCTGTGGACCTCGGGGAGGCCTCTCTGAATCATCTTCCCCCAGGTTTCGGGGCTGGCTGGTTCGCAGGCTCTGCTATTTCCTGTGGTCCCTGGAGCAGCACATCCCCACCAGCTCAGATGCCGCTCAGAAGATCATGGAAAACACTGGGTGAGGAATAGGATCAGAGGCTGGTACTTGTGAGATACTCAAAAGGGTGACAAAGGCTCTATCAGGATGGCCAAGACTGGCTGAGGCAAGGTTTCTGGAATGTTATCTCTGCTTGGGCCCATATTGGACTCTGGTATACACTGAGGAAGTGAGTGGAGAGACCACTGATGTCTAGCCCAACACTGTTCCCCTAATCCCAACAGGGTGCAGAACCTCCTCTCAGGAAGGGTTCCAGGAGGGGCTGGAGAAGGCCAGGCACCTGACCTAGTGATGAAAGAGGTGCAGCGCATCCTGGGCTACATTCAGGCCACACTCTGCCCCTTCTTGCTCAGGTAACAATGGTGAGCGGCATATGCCCTTAGGTTGAGGCCCCTGCCCCTTTGGGGAGTGAATGTGAGCTGGGCTTGGAAAATCACCAAATATTCTTCCTTAGTAGCTGGATGATCACCTACTGCAGCACCTCCGCGGGTTCACACAGTATAGGTCTGCACACTTAGGTACAGGCGATTAAAGAGGTGGACTGGTACAGCTGCTCCAAGGAACAAGGGCCAGAATTCCCAGGAGGAGGGTGAGCACTGTAGTTACAACCAGAAGTGAAGAAAGTCAGTTGTGGAAGGCACAGGAGTAAGAGAGGAAACAGTTTCTTTAGAGGGGGAAGCCCGAGTCAGGGCCCTGAACAGGAGAGGGCCAGGTTCACAATAGTGACATGGTTGGAAGCTGATGGGTGAAGCAGAGAGCAGCTGGAGAGGAATTTGTGGCAGAAGGAACCAGATTAGAGCCATATAAGTAGTTCAGGCGGCTCTACGGGCAGGAAAAGCCAGTAGGAGAGTTTTAAGAGAGAAGTGGCTGCACGACAAGCTGGGACAGAGAGCAGAGACCAGCGTATCTGCAGAGTTGTTAGCCCCATTGTGAAGAGTACTGAGGTGAAGGTAGCAATAATGGGACTCAGGAATAGATTAGGTGGTGGTAGGAAAAGAAAAATACAGGAAATCCCTGTTTCTGGCCTAGTACCTGGGGGTATATACAGAGAGGGTCAGGCTTGGTCAGAAGGGAACTGGCCCTGTAAGGATGTTTGGATTGGGAGTTCCAGTAACTGACTTGAGGACTTGGTTGTCTCTGTAGGTCTGGGAGCTCAGAAGAAGAGACATTAGATTTTTCAGAGCTTTAGTATACAGTTTGTGTTTAAAGCTAGGGGATGGCTTCATTTAAGCAGCTGAAGGGGGCTTAGGGTTATACGTCAGGCTCAGCTGTTGGTGATTTTGATCAGTCCGCCGTTGTAACAGTTCTTGACTGTTGAGGCTTTCAGGCTCTTGACCTCACAGTGCCCTTGTGTAGGAGCTCCAAAGCACAGCCCTAGCAGGTTCCCTGCTTCCCCTGTGCACCTAAAGTAGTCAGGTGGCCTCTGCGTACAGCTTTTATAGGGGCATGGTCTTCCCCAGCGTTCCCACATGGTTGCTGCGACCCAGAATTGCCCCATTTAATGTTCCTGTCAGATGTGGGCTTGCTGCTTGCCCACAAGTTTTCCTCTACCTCCTTTGGTGGCAACATGGTCCCCATACTGGGCGTCTGCGCAAATGCAGAGTCTTGCCCTCTGTCATCGCCTCCCTTTCCCACTTGTCCTGGTAGTTGGTAAACGTAAGCTGATAGGGTTCTATCTGGAAAGAGTCTGAGTCCTTTGGTTTCCCTTAGATGAACAGAGGCAGAATCTGTGTCTGATGTGAGCCAGCTGCTTCATGAGGTCTTGGCAGCCAGTGCCTCACGATGCAGGCTGTGGTATCAGGACCCTTTGCAGCAGCAGCGCCCACTTAGCATTGTCTACTATTAAGCAGGTCGTGACCTCTCGATCAGTGTGGGCAGTAATGTTGCTTGCCTTAGACTAGTTCTGGGCAACCTTCTGGGGGTCCTGTGGGGCTGGACCTTGTGGAAGGTGACCCTGCTGCACCTCAAGCTGGTACTACTTTCAAGGTTGTTCAGCTGGGCACTGCTGTGGTTCCTGAACCGCCTCTTCCTGAATGTGCAGCTTCACAAGGGACAGATGAGGATGGTGCATAAGGCTGTCCAGGAGGTAAGCCAGGCTACACTGGATAGGTTTGGATGACCCAAGCAGAGGCAAACCCAGACATGTCTCATAGTCCTGTTCCTACAGGGTGTCCTGTAGTTTCTTCCCCTCAGTTTCAACAGCCATTATGCTTTGCATTGCCCTAAAAGTTATGGGAAGGCTACTCTACCTTTGGAAAATGTGTAGGGGAGCCCTCCTTCCCTCAGTGCTGCCCTGGGACTTGTAGGTGCTGGGGTTTGGCTGTGTTTTTATGGTGGGTACTTTTCTTCTGGCTGTCTCTGGAGCAGGGCTCGCCACTTGTTTTCCTTTCTACGCACAAGTCCCTTTTGGATGGGTTCCTGCTGCCTTTTGTACTGTTCTCCCAGGGCCTGGGTGTGGCCCGTGTGGCTTTGGACCCCCGCACCTGCTCCCCTGCTCTCAGGTATGACAGGAGGGAAGTCCCAGGCTGAAGCAGGAGGGAGGAAGTTAATTCGCCTTCTTAGTGAGTTTTCAGCCATATGACAGCCCAGCTTGTAGACTTAGATGGATGGTTGGCTGTGGCTCCTTGGGCCATGACTGCAAGTGTCTAGCTCTTGTGAAGCATCTGGGCCCACTCTCTCCTCCAGAGCCCCTTCTCACTAGGCTCTGTCCTGTGCTCACAGAACTCTACTGAAGAAACTTGGGGGACTTTTCATGCCCCCAGAGGCCAACCTGTCCTTGGACAGCTCAGATGGCATCCTTGCAAGGGCTGTGGTCCGTGCAGTGAGTGTTTCTGTGGTTATGTATGGGGTGGGTCAAAGGTTCAAGAGTCTGCTTCTGATCTGGCCTCAATGCTCACCCTTCCTCTCTTCTTCTAGACTTTGGAGCAGCTGCTCGCCAGTGGGCAGCCTCTTCTCATCTTCATTGAGGAGCCCCCTGGGTACCCAGGGCCCAGGCTTTCAGCCCTGGGCCAGGCCTGGCTAGGACTGGTGGTCCAAGTGGTCCAGGAGGGCATCATTCCAGATGCCACACTGGTACCAGTTGCCATTGCCTATGACCTGATTCCAGATGCACCATGTGACATGAACCATGTGAGAGCCTTTTGTCCCTGGGGACCCCAAGTGGACCACCACTTCTGGGTGGCACAGTATGTTCTCTGATTGGGCTTCCTTAGAGCTGAAGTCAAATTGGAATGTGAACTGTGTGTAAAGGAACTGACCCTACAGTATCTCCCTAGGTCTTTGCCATCACCACCTTAGAAAAGACCCCATAAGGGAGGTTATGGGTGAAAACAGTTTGGAGAAGACCAGTGAGCAGTGTGGAGGGCAGAATGGGTAGCAGCCCTAAGAATTGTCCAAGAATCCATGTGCAGCCTCTCCTTCCCTGCAGGACGTGGCTCCCTTGGGACTAGGGACAGGAGCCTTGGCTGTCTTTCGGAAACTGTATAACTGCTGGGGCTGCAACAGGAGAGCCTGCGTCAGGGTACACCTTGCCCAGCCTTTTTCCCTCCAGGTATGAAGCCAGTTGGGGAAGGCTGGGAGAGCTTTTGTGATTTGGCCTTCAAAGCCATTGTAGGGATAGTATTTTCTGTCTTAGATGGTTTGTGTGCGGGTTTCCTGGAGGGCAAGAGCAGACCACACGTCTTTATCCTGGGCAGGAATACACCATCAATGCTAGAAGCTGCTGGGGTAGCAGGCAGACCCTGGAACACTTGTTGCAGCCCATTGTGCTAGGTGAATGGTAAGGAAAACAGATGTATGGGTCTCAGAAGGGAGGCAGGTGGCTACTCCAACCATTACAGAACATAGCACCAGACACTCACCTTCCCTACAGTGTAAGTGGAAGATGGCACACAGGCCTGGACGGCCTAAACAGCTAAAGCTTAGGAAAGCTTTAGACTCTGACATTTTAGTCTGGTTTCATTCTTTGATCTGTCTCTATTCCAGTAATGTTGTTCCAGACACCGAGAAGGAGCAGGAGTGGACCCCATCAACTGGGCTCCTCTTGACTCTCAAAGAAGAGGACCAGCTCCTGGTCAGAAGACTGAGCCAGCATGTCCTGAGTGGTAAGGGAAACCCAGATCTGTACCTTTAGGGTGTGGTTTCAACAGTACTTTATGTGGATAATACAGGACCTGACCCCCCCCACCCCCTTCGTGGCACACTTGGGATACCAGAAGAGTGGGGCATCCATAGAGAGGGGGAGCAGATGAACTCAATGTCTGAGCCAAAGGCAACTGTGCAGGAGATCTATGGCAGGTCCAACCCAATCTCAGATGCCCCTCAACCAGTGTCCTTAGCTGTAAATGGGATGGTAACTGAGTGGAGCAGCAACATGTGCCTGCAGTTGTTAATGATGTGGCTGTTAATGCCTTCTCAAATGTCACTCTGTAGCACACTGTTGGGGTGGGTCTGGTTATACTACTTCCTGGAACCTGCTCTCTCCTGCTGGGGTGAAGATGGGGCAGTGTGGTTGGGTAGCGGGGAGACGAGGCATTTCTAGGCCCTGACCCGACAGTACCCTACATCCCCACCTTCCCCCTCTCCCCAGCCAGTGTGGCCAGTTCAGCAGTGATGAGCACAGCCATCATGGCAACACTACTGCTGTTGAAGCACCAAAAGGTAGGGCACTGTACCGTGAGGCCCAGGGAAGAGCAGGGCTTGGCCCCCTGCTCAGGTCTGTTCTGCCTCCAGGGTGTGGTCCTGTCACAGCTCCTGGGGGAATTTTCCTGGCTGACAGAAGAGACACTGCTGCGTGGCTTTGACGTGGGCTTCTCCGGGCAACTGCGGTGCCTGGCCCAACATACACTGAGCCTGCTTAAGGCACACGTGGTTCTGCTGCGTGTCCACCAGGGGGACTTGGTGGTGGTGCCACGGCCTGGGCCAGGCCTCACACATCTGGCACGTCTGAGCATGGAATTGCTGCCCACCTTCCTGAGCGAAGCTGTGGGTGGTGAGTCAGTGGGCTCAGCAGGGTTGGGTGCATGTGCAAGGAGAGGGGGAGGGGAACGGCTCCCTCCTTAAGCAGCCTCTTCTGCCAGCCTGTGCAGTGCGGGGGTTGCTGGCCGGCAGAGTACCACCTGAGGGGCCATGGGAGCTGCAGGGCATAGAGCTACTGAGTCAGAATGAACTGTACCGCCAGATCCTAATGCTGCTGCACCTGCTGCCCCAAGACCTACTGCTGCCCCAGGTCAGATTCCTCTCCCGCAGCTCAGCAGGGCCCTGGGCCTTGTCATTATGACCTCCTGTGGTAGTACTCCTGTCCTCCAACTACCTCTGGTCACAATTCTGCTAGCCCTCCCCCGGGGAGTATGTTCTCTGAAGGGCTTTGGTGCTTCTCTTCCACAGCCCTGCCAGTCTTCCTACTGCTACTGTCAGGAAGTGCTGGACCGCCTCATCCAGTGTGGGCTCCTGGTTGCTGAGGAGGTATGCTCCCACCCTAGGTGCCAGCGCCCTGGGCTGCTCGTCTAGCCCAGCACATGGAAGCCTGTTTCCACTAGCCTGGGCTTATGTGTGCCATGCCAGCTTGCATGTGTAGCTAAGGTTCTCTTCACACATCCTGCCTCCACATTTCTTAGTGAGCTTGGGTACTTGACCCAAGTAGCTCTGGGTATCCTTTTGGGCTTCCCAGACCTGCTTTTATCTGCTAGGGCCAGGACCAGGTCTGGGGGTTGTAGAGCTGATTCCTGCCCAGCCTTACCAAGTACCAGTAACTCTTCCCAACTCCTAGACTCCAGGCTCCCGGCCAGCCTGTGACACGGGAAGGCAGCATCTGAGTGCTAAGCTGCTGTGGAAACCGAGTGGGGACTTCACTGACAGTGAAAGCGATGACTTTGAGGAGCCAGGGGGCCGGTGCTTCAGAGTATGTTGGGAGATGCTACATACCTTGGAAGGCAGTGGAGGTGGTAAGGTACCTGGGAGCCTACCTTCCTCACTCTGATCTGGCTCTCTTCAGCTTAGCCAGCAGTCTCGCTGCCCTGACTTCTTCCTCTTCCTCTGCCGCCTGCTCAGTCCAATACTCAAGGCCTTCGCACAGGCTGCTGTCTTCCTCCACTTGGGGCAGCTGCCGGATTCAGGTAAGGCCCTCACCCCTGGCAGTGTTCAGGGTAAGGCTCAGTCCCATAGAGCTGGGCTCTAGGTCTAATCTCTCCTGCAGAGGTGAGCTACTCAGAGCAGTTGTTCCAGTTTTTACAGGACTGTGCCCAAGAAGATGGGATCTTTGGTGAGTTCCAAGCCCCATCTCAGACTCCCTAGAGGGGGTAGTTTGCTGGTGACTGCTGCCCCCTGCTGGACAGTGGCTGCCTGACACCAGGGAAGGGAGCTAGAATACAGAGCTTTAGTTACATGCAAGCCCTAGTTGGTTCTCCTTTAAGAGGAAGAAAGACCTGCCCAGTGGCTCCCTGGCTTCCCTCAGAGCGTTCATTGTCTTTCTCTTCCCTCCAGAGTGTGCAGACCCAAATCTTGCTATCAGTGCTATCTGGACATTCAAAGACCTGGGGGTAAGAGGGACGACATCACCATTCTGTCCCTGACCTCACCCCAAGCCCCACGGGCTGCTAGAACTGCTCAGAGGAACCACCTTGTTCCCACACCCCATGGTGAATGCTAGAGAGGATGGTTTGCTTTCCCAGTTCACAAACTACTGAGTTCCCCTACAACAGTGGCGTCCCAGGGACATCAAGTAGTATTTACCCTCAGGCGCTGAGGCATCACTACAGAGTTTTTGGGGGTGGGGAAGTTGGACAGGCTTGGCCTTGGGGACACTGTCCCTTCAGCAAGGGTGCTTACAGTCCATCTTGTGGTTCAGGTACTACAGCAGATGCCCAGCCCTACAGGACCCCAGCTCCACCTGTCCCCTACATTTGCCAGCCGGGACAACCAGGACAAGCTAGAACAATTTATCCGACAGTTCATCTGCAGTTAGAAACAGAGTGGAACCTGATGGGACTTGTCAGCCTAGAACTTAAGGGTGTGTCCTCTCATCGGGACACAGCTAACCCGGACTTACAAAAGCTGTGTTTACTCATCATTTGGTGTAATAAATAAATACACTAGGTTAGTTTCTTCCCTAAGCCTGAAGCATGTGTCTAATATCTCCTCCCTCCTTACTCAGTCCTGTGCAAATGGCCCACCTTCTGGGATGGGGGAGAGTGTGTGTGGCTAAAAGACAGCAGAAGCTAAGCTGCAACTCTGAGAGAAAATTTATTTCCAAGGCCTACCTAGGAGCACCTCAAGTGGGCAGGGCCAGCAGTGAGCTTCGTGGGAGCAAAAGTCCCACCTTGTGTCAAGTCCAGTGCTCACAGGGATGCCATCACACCACCTTATTGACAATGACGCCGATTTCTTCAATCTCACACTGGACTTCATCCCCCTTCTGTAACACAGCAACCACCTGGCTTTCAGCCCCCGCTTCACTCCCCGCAGGCTGCTTCAAGCTTGCCAGGCCTCCCTAGCTCTCATCTCTCTACCATTTATTTCCTCTTTTAAACAGACTCACCTTGAGAAAGACGGGAGGCTTCCTAAACACACCGACACCTGGAGGAGTCCCGGTCAGGATGGTGTCCCCTGGGTAGAGAGTGACAAACCTAGGGACAGCACAAGGGCAGTAAGACTGGGGCTGAGGTGTGCAGTGGGCGTGGGTGGCAGTGGCTGTGGCAGGCTCCACTCACTGGGAGACCCAGGCTATCAGCTCCTCAGTCTTGAACACCATCTGGTTGGTGCTGCTGCTCTGGACTACCTCCCCATTCACGCGGCAGCAGATCTTTAGGTTGTGTGGGTCTGGAATTCGAAACAATACTGGGTTATCCACTCCCCCAACACCTCCCAAAGGAGAGAGGAAACTGTAGGGAGCGTGTCTGCCCACCTGGCTTAGCACTTTACCCTGGGACTTCCTGTACAGACTGGATTCCCTAAATTCACGCATCAACAGCACTAGCCCTTAAGTGAGGGAAGGAGGGACATTCTAGACTCTGAACAGAGAAAAATAGCCGAGGGATTTGCCTTTCAAAAGTGGGCACTTGGCTTCACAGGTAGAGGCACTCACTGCCAAGCCTGGGGCCCTGAGTTTGATCTCTGGGATCCATATGGAAGAGAACCAACTCCTGGAAATTGTCCTTTGACTTTTATCTAGGTGCCATGGCATGCACATATACATACACGAAGAAATGTAATAAAATGTTTTAAAGCTGGTAACTAGATCTAAAATGACTCAACATCTCAAAGCAACAGAGATAGCGGAGCAGCAGATGGTTCTACGCAAACTATCTTGCACCCTCCACAGCAGCTGGAGTAGTTTCTGAGGCACCACTGTCCTGAGGGGCTCCCCACATACCCATGTCATACCCCATGGATGAGTGCACAGTGTGGACAAGGTCCTATTTATTGGTGCTCTTCCGCCTCTCCCTTACAAGAAATGAACAGGCTTCATCACACACAGCCATTCTCCAGCATGCTCAAGAGCCGGCCTTGCTTCCTTCTAGCTTAAGGACTGGCTGCTTGAAATGGGGAAGCTGCAGAAAGCCCCCTCCCTGGCCCCCGAGTGCAGTGCTCTTTGTAGTTCATTTTGTGGATGTAATTTCACAGCAGCTGCGGCTCTGGAAGAAGCTCCACAGAGAGGCTGGCCACTTGCTCTCTGTGGGGACAACAGCGACATCCAAGCTCTGCATGTACTTGTAAGCGCAGTACTTGCTGGAGCACTATTTTCTCCTGACGCTCAGGTGCTGCACATGGGAGGGTTCAAGTGGCGAAGACTAACAACCTACCTGTTATGCTGTCCCTGGTAACCAAGGCAGGGCCCAGGGGGCAGAAAGTATCAAAAGTTTTTCCCAGTAACCACTGCTTTCCATTGCGTCTCATCTGCCAATCCCGGGCACTCACATCATGAGCCACAGTGAAGCCAGCCACGTGAGCCATGGCATCTGTGGCCTGTTGGGGCAGATTTGGCCAGACAGGTTACATCACAGGTGACACAACCCCTAGAACAAAGAATCTCAAAACCATTATCACACATTAGCACCAGCGCTGGCTAACGGGTGGTGTGTGAAAGGCAAGGGAGTGAAAGTGCCAAACACGCCCCGGTGTAGGACAACAGAGGACCTCGGACTGCTGTTCCTCCCTGGCCTGGGAGCGCCCTTCTACCTCACCTTGATGTGCTTGCCTTTCTTTCCCATGATCACGGCCAGTTCCACCTCCCAGTCCACCTCCTGCAAGTGGGAGAGGGCAGTGAGCTGCAGCGGCTGTAAGGTAGGCCTCAGCTCTAGGAACCAGGGTGAAGTGAATGACATGGTATGACTTGCAGACCCATAAGCTCTGGGCAGTGGCAAGCAGCACCATTGGAAGTGACTTGCTCAACACGTCTGGGGAACTGAGTTTAAAAGCCACTCTGGATGCCTGCAATGGAGAGTGACGCTGAGCAGTAACAGTTAGCAACGTGTAGCTCTACTGTGTGCCTGACGTTATGCATGCACTGTCCCAGAATAAATGTATTAAATAAAGCAATTCACAAGGAAGAAATGCACATGGATACAAAATGTGAACAAATGCCAGCCTCTCCCCAAGAAGCAAAATGCAACTGGAAAGAATTTATACTTTAATCTTTTCAGCGGTTTTTAATGGTAATGAAAAGAACTGGCAGAAGCTCACCTGAACTCAGGTGCCAGCTTGTGCTACGGATGCCACTAAAAGAAGCAGGCCCCTAGGGAAATGGCTGACTGGTGTAGCAGACTGCACAAGAGCTCCAGTGAAGCCAGAAAGTGAGGGCATGCTCAAAGGGGAATGGAAACAGGATGGGCCAAAGTGGGTTCACCCAAATCAGATGAGAAGAAAAAGAATTCAAGGGAATACTAAAAGCACAAAGGGAGGACTGGGGGGGGGGCTCAGCAGGTGAGGGTGCTAGTCACATAAGCCTGACGCCCAAGTTCAGCCCTTAGAACACGCGTCAAAGGCTGGATGCAGCAGCACACACTTGTAATCTCAGTACTCCTATAGTGGGCAGGAGGCAGACAGCAGAATCGTCCAGAAGCTTAGGAGCCAGCTAGCCTGGTATGCAGCATAGAAACAAGGCCATAGCTGCCTCAATAGGGTGCAAGGTGAGAACCAACAGTGCTCCAGAGAGAGAGATCCACTGATTAGAGGCTGGACAGAGGGCTCAGTTCTTTCAGGACTCAGGTTTGTTTCCCAGCACCCACATCAGGCACACAAAACTGTTTGTAACTCCAGTTCCAGAGAATACTACATCTTCTGGCCTCCACAGGCCAGTTATGGTCAGAGTAAATGAGCTTCGAGTGAGCAACGTGGTGACACTTGAGAACACCTGACGTGGGCCTCCTGATAGTCTGTGGGAAACACGGGACATTTCCTGTGTAGGACACCTCAGAAAACTGCTTCAGCTGGTCACAAGGAAATGGGGCAAACTAAACACAGGCACCCTATGAGAAACAATCCTTCAAAAAGTGCCAGGAAAGGGAGCCACATGGAGATCTCAGATGGGTCAAGGAGAAGACTGAGTGGCATGAAAAGATCTTGATGGAGTTGGGACAAGCGCATGTGTGGCAGACAGCCAGGACAGACAACGGGGGAAGACCAAACGGAGCGAAGGATGTTCTTGATGGAGTCCAAGAACAAGGTGCATGTGTGGCAGACTACCCCTGGACAGACAATGCAGGGAGAGCACAGTGAAATGCGAATACCAGAGCATGGGCAGCAGGACACTGGTGGCTTTATCTAGGTTGTTAATATACTTTCATTACGGAAAACGACTTTGTAATTGGGGAAAGGTGGACGCTACTTCCTCCTGTCACCCACACCCAGGCTGTGTTAGTACAGTCCTCTCTAGCTTCTGTGTCGTGGTCATGAACTCCCGAGTGACAGATGGTTCCTCAAGGGCAGTGGTTCTCAACCTTCCTAATGCTGCAACCCTTGAATACAATTCCTCATGTTGTGGTGACCCCCAGCCATAAAATTACTTCATTGCTACTTTATAACTGTAATTTTGCTACTGTTATGAATCATAATGTGGTATCTGATGTGTGATCCCTGTGAAAGAGTCTCTGACCCCCAAAGGGGTTGTGACCCACAGGCTGAGAAGCACTGCTCCAGGGGAATGACCCTTACGCTGGACCACAGCCGCCTGGGTGGTGGGAAGCACTAACCTCGCTCTCTGGTGGGAGGATGATCTCATCATAGGGCCCCACAATAGAACTGGAGAACTTGCTGAAGATGATGGGCTCCTTCGGCACCCGCACATTCTGTTCTTTGCAGTGATCTGCATAATTCATGCCCACACATACCACCTTGTCTGGCCGGGTGACAGGGGCCAGGAAGGTCACCTGTGACCGAGGGAGGACTGGCAACTGGGTAGCCAGGGCTCTGTAGAGACCAAGCGGGAGAAGGGCTAGCAAGGAACAGATTGGGAATCCCAGGGCAGGCTGGGGAGGTCCCTCAGCAGTTACGAGTTGTGCTTTTTGCATTTTCTAGATCTTTCCCCATTGGTGTAAGACTCAAACCCAGCTACATAGTCCTTTTATAGCAAAGCATGGTGGTACTCCTCAATACTCATTTCCTCCCCAACTTGGGTAATTCCTGTTCATGCAGAAGTATGTGAAAGGTTCCTGTGGAATTAAGTGGAGAGGTCTCTTTGCTCTAAGGGTCTAAATCAGACCCACACCTTCCTAAAAGAAGCCTTTCTTGGGACCTTGTTGTGGCTTTTCCAGTGAGAGGAACTTAGCCTCTCGGGAAGGCAGTATAATAAGGTGAGGTCGTAGCTCCACAACCAAGTGAATTAATCATACTCCCTGAGCCTCAGTTTCCCTTTCTGAGGGAATTGAGAGTGTCATTATATAAGACTTTTAAGGCTTCTGCTGGATATGGTTATATATACCTGTAATTCACTCGTAGCATTTAAGAGGCTGAGGCAGGAGGTTCTTTAGCTCAAAGTCTGCCTAGGCTATATAGCAAGACCCTGTCTCAAAGGAAAAGATAAATGACTGTTAGCTCTTCACTAAAAGAACAAGTGAAAAAGAAAACAGTGGGATCCCCTGCTCCTCTGAAAGGAGGTACCTGCTGATTCTGATTCTCAGGACAGGAGAGAGATGGGAAGAGCGAGAAGGCCCAGGGCCAGGGACTTACCTTCTTGCCACCGAGAAGGTAGTCTCTCCCTGCTCCAGGAACTGTAGCATTGTCTTGGGGAGTGTGGGGTCAAAGGTGTTTAGGTCTACAACTCCCCCACCAATCCCCGACTCCAGGCCCAGGCGAGGCTCCTCCAGGTGTGGTGTCTGGAACTGCACCAGTCTCATCTCTCGCGAGGGTTGGCAGGGCCTCTTCTGAACGTGCAGCAGAGCTGAGAACAATCTACTTTTACCAAAGCTCAGCATCAAAGCCTAAAAGGAAAGACAGAAGGACTGGAGAACTATCATGAAGATCCCTAGTTCCTTTGCCCCATCAACCATTCCCAGCATGCCGGTGGGCAAGTGCTCACAAAGGTCATTTTACCCTGTTATACTTCAAAGACCATGCCAGGCTTTAAGCTACCCCAGAGAGCCCAGCCTTTCCTCAACCAGTATTTCCTGAAGGTTCCTATTGCTGGCAAGCGGGGACACAGCAGGTCAACTTGGCCCTCCATTTTGCATGCTGGGGAGACAGATACCAGCAACGTATTCAATCCTCAGACATCGTGATGATGCTGTGAAGATGACCAGGCTGCTGCCTCTACCTAGATTTTAGAGGAAGCCCTCCAACTGAGGAAGGTTAAAATGTGCAGGACTAGGAATCAACCCCAAATTAGGCTAATAGCTACTCCTAGATATGGCTTCACAGCTGCTTGATGGAGCTTTTAAAAGTTCTAACTTGATCCTCTGATTTCAACACTTTCCATCCTCATGGGCTCAACCTAGAACCCCTACCCATTTTGCTCTGGCCTAAGAGCTGCCCTCTGCCTCCTCCAATAGGCACCAGTTTTCTATTATTGAAACACGGGGAGACTCAGGGTGCAAGAAGCTGGAGACCTGGTCTTACCACATTGCTCAGCTATCTCCCTGGGTTCAGCAGCTATGTCTACTTCTTTTCCTGCTGAGCCCACAGTGCTGCCCCTGTGTGTGGAACACAGGCTTGCACTGATCTGTCCAGTGAGCAGATGGAAGATGCAAGGGGACTGACTTTTCACTTCCTGGAAGAGCCTAGCATCATCAACTCTGGAATATGGCTGGCCATGCCTCCCTTCCTCAGACCCAGATCTTTTGGAAAGTAACAAGGTTCAGAGCCTATTGAGTTCTAGGCTCCACTTAAAGATAAGACTCACTCTTATGTTTCTTTGGTTTTATGATATGGGTGCTGGGTCAGAAGGGAGCAAGCTAGGTTGACCTACACCCCAGTTAAACCACACTCCACTCCCACCCATTCCCCAGGAGAAAAGGTTTATACACAGTGGTCCATAATTGTAATTCCAGTGCTGGGGAAGTAGAGACAGGTGGATTCCTGGAGCTTGCTAGCCAGTCAGTCTAGAGTTAGTTAGTTCTAGGCTAACAAGAAACACTGTCTCAAAAACTAAGGTAGACAGCACCTGAGGAACATTCAAGGCCTGTTCCCTGTTCACACAGGCAAGCCTGTGTCTTTATGGTTTTTTTAAAAAAGATTTATTTACTTATTATATATATTGTTATGTCTGCATATATGCCTACTCACCAGAAGAGAGCACTAGACCTCATTACAGATGGTTGTGAGTCACCATGTGGTTGCTGGGAATTGAACTCAGGACCTCTGGAAGAGCAGCCAGAAAGCCAGATGCTCTTAACCTCTGAGCCATCTCTCCAGCCCATGTGTCTTTATGTTAACGAATGTAGAGGTAGCGTTCTCAGTCCTGGGCTCTTGGTACTCACCTGGTTAAGTCAACCTACTCTGTTCAGGATCTCCACAGTGTCAGCTTGCAAGTCTGTCCAGAAAACCAAAGACTTTTTTTTCCATCTTCTGCTCTGTTGTCTTATACAAGCACTGCTCTGCCACAATCTGAAGGCTGTCCCAGCACATGTGGTCAGCCACATCACACACTAAAATGACAGTAACTGTTCTGAGGAAAGCCAAGTATTCCACCTGTGATGTCTCCTTTAATTCTCTTGACTGTGGCTGGCAGGCACTGCTGGGCAATTTTACAGATGAACAAGCCATGGCTTAGATAGGGTAAGTGGCCTGTCTAAGGTTCAAGGGTCACACAGCTTAAAGAAAGAGCTGGCATTTGAATCCATGTCTAGATGATATTGAAGCAAGGTACTTTCCAAGCGAGATAATCAGGTTTCAATCTTGCCTACTCCTCTCAGGCCCTAGCTGCTACCTGCCTATTGTCATCAGTCATGCCTCTGGGTGGCCAGTGACTGTGGACTTAGAGATAGGGCTGACCGCCTGCTTTCTGATAGCCCCAAACCCCAGGTTGTGTTAGTTCTTCGTGACAGCGCGCTCAGGTTCATTCCATCTTTGCAGCACTCCCCACTGAACAGAGCGCAGCACTGAGGCTTCACGAAGTCAAGTCATCTGGCAAGGTGGCGCTGGTGTTTTTCTAACACCAGGACAAGTGTCCCTTAGCAAACAGCACAGGAACGGGCAGCTTCAGGCTCAGGGCCTTGTGCGCGACCCTGCCGACCTCACTCTCCGTGAACCGAGGTCGGCTGCTCGGTTTCCCAACTCCCGGTTCATCTCCCTCCCGCGCTGCTCTAGCCTCAGTTTACCTAGCCGCTCCAGCCGGACCCACCCGGCGTCTTACGCTGTCAGCTGACACCTGCGAGGCTGCAGGTCAAGAGCGCAGAAGTCACAGCCGGTCCCGTTGCAAGTAGCCAGCTGGTCTTCTCCAGGGTACGTAGGGGCCACGGTCGCGGTGTGATGACGTCATCGCCCCGCCGCCAATAGGAGGACTCCTGCTTTTCACTGTTGTTTCTTTAGTTGACCCAGCGAAGACAGATGGTGGCCAATCTAGTTCGTGAGGCTTGCCATGGCTCAGGCTCTGACCTTAGCAACTCCAGTACCAATTTCACCTACTTGGAGCAGCACCTTTATCTTCCCATGCCCTGTTTTAGGAACAAAAGCGGGTAGGGGGCGTGATGGGGAAGTGAGGTGTAATCTCAAGTCCAGCGAGCAGGCATTCAGGTGGAAATACTCACACAAGCACACCCCGAGTCCTCTGGCATATGAAAACATAAAGGGGCTCGGAAATTAAGGCCCAAATAGATCACCAGAGGCTTTAGTTGTCCCAGAAGTACTATGGACTTTGTTTTAGTTATGTTTTCTTTAAAAACTTTTTCCACTGAGGCATTTTATTTACATGAAAGTTTTACATCTCTTATATCCCTAGAAAATGAACCTGAGAGTTTTCCTTCCTGTGTGATTTCTCATCTTGCTTCTTCATAGTCCATGAGGTTAGCTGAGGTGGTTAGTGCAAGAAAACCGAGCTGACAGGAACGGGCATTGGCTTCTCTCTTCAGCTTACTGGTGCCCTTGAGTACACCATCCAGGACACTCATGTGTACGGTTGCGGTGGCATGGAAGAATGGCAGAAAGGGAAGATGAGCAGCTGGTCAGAGAGATGGCTCAGGGGTTAAAAGCAACTGCTGCTTTTTCAGTGGATCTGGGTTTGAGTTTCTGCACCCATGTGGTGTCTCACAACCACCTGTAACTCCAGTTCTGGGAGATCTGTTGTCTTCTTTGGCTTCCACAGGTACCAGGCATGCATATAATGCACAGACATACAGGCAGGCAAAACAACTACACATGTAACATAAAATAAAAATTTGCAAAGAGAGACCAGGAGGGACTGGTTCATGGAATTCCCTAGTTACTTTTCTTGCTGCTATAACAAGATAGCTAACAAAAACTTAAGGAAGGAGGGGGACATTTTGGATCACCATTTGGGGGTACAGATCATCATGGCAGGGAAAGTATGGTGGCAGAAACTTGAGAAAGCTGGTCACACTGTGTCAGCAATCAAGAAGCAGAGAGATGAAGGTTGGTCCTCATCTTGCTTTCTCCTTTTTATGTAGCCCGGGGTCTTTGGCCATGACATGCATCACCCACAGTTAGCGTGGGTCTAATAACCTTGATTAACTAACTTGATCTTGATAATCCCTGACACACATGCCAGAAGTGTGTCTTTTCAGTGACTCTAGATCCTGTCAAACTGACTGTCAATATTTACCGCCCAGGCCTTATCCACAAACTCGTGAAGCCATTGGAAGGAGCTCAGCTGAGGTGCCATCCCCAGGCTTGCATCTGAGAAATTTGAATCAAGGGAGATTGTCTGGGTAAGAATAAAGAGTACAGCAGGTAAGAGCAATGGGGTTGTGCTGTGTGGTGGAGATGGCAAGTGTCCAGGAATGTTCAGGAAGAAGAATTGGCTGCCCTCAATGACAAGAAGTAGACCTGAGAGGGAAGGCAGTGCCATTCTGATTCCTGGTTTTTAGCTGGCAGCGCCTTTGCCATCTGTGGAGCTGCAGCTTCTTCAGGGGCAGGGCTTGGGGAGAGGATGATGAGCCCAGTTTTGGATAGGCTGAACATCACATACCCGAGGCACACCCAAAGCACTTCAGGATCGTGGTCCAAGACAGGAATCTAGAAGGAAGCGTTTCAACCTGGCTTTAAAAGCTATGCCTAGTTAGAAACGGAGCCCATGGAGGAGTTGAGACTGCGAATGTGAGCAGAACATCACACAAATATCATACAAAGTCTTAGCCCAAAAGATTCTGAAACTGCAAACTGTGAAACAGAAGGAAACGTTTGCAAATCAAATATCAGACAAGAAGGCTTGTCTCCTGGCTATACAAAGACCTCTCAAAGGTTAGCGAGTGAGAATAGTCAAATTGAACCGGTTATTGAACAAAAGACTTAAACAGGTAACTTCACAAAAGAGATACACAGAAAATTAGGACGGGAAAGATATTGAAGCACACTGAGCACCATGGAAGTGCAAATGCAGTCACAGTGCGACACCACTGTGCACCTACTAAATGACCAAAAGTCCTTTTCACGTGTCTGCAGGATTTAGAAGGACTGAGACCCTCATGTACAGCTGACAGAATTATAAACGCATACAAGAACTTTTTGTTTGTTTGAGACAAGCTCTTTCTATGTAGCCCTGGCTGTCCTCAGACTCACAGAGACCCTGTGCTGGCATCCACCCACACACCTTGCCCCACTAGGGACTCTTGAAGAACATTCACCGCCATGATCTTGCCATTTCTCTCCTTTGTGTTGATAATATTGAATTTTACCTTTGCTCTGTGATCCTAGAAATAGGGACAATAACCCAGGGTTGCAGAGATAGCTCAGCAATGAAGAACTCTCGCTGATCTTGCAAGACTAGACCAGCTCAGGGAGATCTAGTGCCCTCTGCTGGCCTCCACAGGCACCAGCACACATGTGCACAGAAATGTATTTTTTAAACTCTCATTTTCTGTATTACATAAAACAGCTTACTAGAACAAGCCATCATACTTGAATAAGATGCCCCATGCTCTTGTTTACCTGGGACAAGGGCAGACACGGACCTTTGAATTCCCACTGCTGCCTCATGGGTGACCAGCTGACTCCCTTGTCCCTACTGTCAGTCAGAGAAAAATGCCTGGTAAGCCTTGGGCCATATCCTCTTCTTCCCCAGGCCTCTACTTGACCCAAACCTTCACACAGTCCCCAGCTAGGGAGGCTCTAGGCTCCCCATCCCATTCCTAGCCCTGTGCACCATTCGTATCCTTTACACTAAGCCAGGAATGTGCTTCCCCCAATTCTGTGAGTCACTCAAGCAAACTGACCGAATCTGAGGGGAGAGTCAGAGTCCTTTGGTCAGATGTACAAGTAAAAGCAGCTTGGGTTCATGACTAACATGGGAAGTCAGGAGGAGGGACTTCTTGGGACCCGAGACCCAACCTCTGGGGCCTGTGCTATCTTCAGAGCATGTCAAACTGAATGAGCATTCCCCAGCTGTTGTTCACTACTGCAAGACTGCTTGCTTGTTTGATGAGAAGATCCTCCGCAGACCAGAAGGGATCTGTGTTGTGGACACACAACAGGAGAAATGGAATCGGAGCTGCTTTGCTCATGATAGCATCAGCCCCCCAGAACAGTCTGTTGCCCGAAATATTCCATGCGGTCATAACAGCTTGCATATAAAATCAAAGTGGGTAGGAGAGAAGAAGTAAATGGTATCATATCCAAATAAAACATATATCACAAACAATCCAGCCTGCACCTTGCAGCTGCTGGGATCCTAGGTCATTGCCACACCTGGTTTATGTAGTGCTGGGGACTGAACTTAGGGCTCTGTACACACTAGGCAAGCACTCTACCAACTCAGCTACATCCCAAGCCCAGTGATGCTTTATTTCCTTTTAATATATGAATGTACTAATACATATGTGCCAGAGTGGGACCTGGAGTAATAGAGCCTGCACTGAAGATGCCTCTTGCTCAATGTCTTGATGCTTTTCCCACATACACAGGAACAGAGACTGGACAGAGAAACCAGCCTGAGACCAGCCCTCTTTCTTCCCAGCCTCATTTGCTCCACCCAGGAGAAACTTCTACTCTGGGCTGGGAAAGTTTGTCAACAAAGCAAGGGACTCCAGGGCTTCAAAACTCAGTTGGCTGTCAGGAACTAAATGATGACCTGCTCTTTAGGGGCCTTATTTTTAGTTTCTGGATATTTTACTGTATTTGGTGATTTTTCAAAACTGGGAAAAAGTGATGCCTCATGAGTGAGCTGTATCCTGGAGAGGAAGGGGAGGGAGGAGGGCTGGGCGGGGCTTCCAGGGGAGGGTGCTGAGGCAGAGAAGCCCAACTGTCCAAACAGCCCACCAGCGGCCTTGGACGGGCCTCTGCACAGCCTCGCGGCTAGCCCTGTGACCTGAAAACTTCAGGGTGGGGTGCGTCTCAGCCTCACCCCCGAACTCGGCCTGGGCTCCCTGAGCCCAGTTCAGAGTCCTCCCCCCACCCCAAGGTTCAGGTGCGCAGCACTCACTGCTTCTGGAGTGTGTCCAGCCACCCTGGCAGTCCGAGGCCCCCTTCTGCTTGTAAGGCATTCTATCAGCGCGCTAGTTGGCTTGACCCTCCCCCCTCTTCTCCTGGGCCGCAGGAGTCTGGGAAGCACATTGACCTTGACTTTAGGAGTTGAAAAATTTCCAACTTAAGAGTGCTGAACATCCAGTTCCGGCAGGCTGTGCCGCAGGGTGGGTATTGGGAATACTTTTAGGGGCTTTTGTAAGTGAGAAGTCCAGACGAGGAGAACAAGGCACTTAAGGTACAGCTTGCACTTTGCTTCAAAGGGTTAGGTTCCCCGTTTCCTCCCTCCCCTTCACTCCCGCTTCCTGGGACAGTACCTCTTCTCCCGTTGGATCCGTTTCCACTGGTGAAGTGATGAAATGGCCCCATACACTACAGAGAACGAGTCCTTTCCCAGCGTTCCAGCTAAGGGTTACCTGGGCCTCATCAGCTGCAGCGCATCGAGAGCTCATTCCTCAACCAACCGCAAGGACCAGAGAAGAGTGCAGAATTGGCTTAGGCCTGACCTTGTTCTTCTCCCCTGGAATGTGTCCTACAGGGGAAGGGATTCCCCAGTGCTCTGAACTTGTGTCACAAGTACTTCCTGTGCCAACGGAGGCTCCACTGTCTCTAACTGAGCTGTTTACCAATTTTATTTATTTTTGTCTATATGTGTGTGGTGCAGGCACCCATGAGCCTGCAGATGCCAGTGGTTGGCATGGGGTCTTCCTCTACCACTTTCCATCGTGTGTGTGCATGTGTGTGTGAGTGAGTGTGAGTGTGTGCAAGAGAGTATGTGAGTGTGTGCGTGTGTGTGTGTGCAAGAGAGTGTGTGTGAGTGTGTGGTAAGTATGTGTGTGTGAGTGTGTTTTCCAGGCAAGTTTGTAGACTGCATTCGTTTCACACATACTCATATGTCTAATTGCACAAAAAGGGGATTTGTTGTTGTTGTTTGTTTTTCCGAACAGAAAATTGGCACTGTAAAATAAGTCAGCGTTGAGGTCACAGTAACTGGAGAAGTGATTGACAACTCAGGGCGTTCAGCCTTCAAGGTTCACAGGCTCCTCTCAGGCCACACAGCAGGCTGCCCGGTGACTGCACTTAAATCAACCATCCACACAGACACTGACTGATGCAAGTTACACGATTCTAGAAACGAGCTTCACAAACATTTGAAAAACGTAAATTCTTTTTTTCTTTCAGTATTGCTTCAGTGACGCTCCCAAATTACCTGTGAGAGAGCACCATTCCAGTGCCTGCGGGGAGGGGACAGTCAGCACTTGGTGCAGCTACCTTTCCCTTTTCCTAGGACTTAGCCGGCCCTTCAGGACACACAGGACATTTCCTATCATTTCTGACTTTTAGGACTGTGTCTGCTCGACGGTTGGCTCATCTCAGGTACAAGATGTTTTTGACGTCACATCTAGATCTGGGGAAAAAAAAGATGTTTTTGACGGAAGACAAGGACTATTCTGGAGGCAGAAGAAAGACGGCGGACATTGTCTTAAGTCTCACTTAAGATGTGTCTTTTTTTAATGAAGATAAATGCCCCAAGTGCAGAAGAGCTGGCAGGAGAGTTCCTTGCTTAGAGAGTGTGCCCTGATGGTGAAGGGCATATGAACTTGAAACAGACGGGACCTAAAGTTACTGGGACGTTGTGGTCAGCCCGATGGTGACCAAGGCCTATGGTGAGGCAGCAGCCATTGTGACTATGGAGAGGATTTTTAAAATAAATATTTATGAATTAGTTTTGAATATCTAGTTTTTATTGGAAATTAGGAAGCTTGAAGCAGGAAGCACAATTTCCAGGTGACCTGATTAAATGACACACCGCAGGAGTATTGACAGAGTACCTGAGGACAAGTTTGGGAGATACCTAATTTTTTTGAGATAGGGTCTCACACTGAACCTGGATCTCACTGATTGGCTGTTATAGCTGGCCTGTGAGCTCTCACTATTCTCCTGCACTGGGGTCAATGCACGCTAAGACACTCAGCTTTTTACACGGGTGTTGGGATCCAAACCCAGGCCTTCATGCTTTCACGGCAAGCTCTTTACCCAGGAACCATCTTCCTGGTGCCTGCGCTTGTTTAGACACGGCTCTTGGGGAAGGCAGGTCTTCTTGCGTCATGCCTCAAGTGTGGCCTCCCAACCAGTGGCCAGGTCCTGTCCTCATCACCCGAATCAACCTTGCACTTGTTCCCTGCCTTCTGGTGACAGAGAGGGCAGCGTATTCAACGGGCTTTCCTTAGGCTGTGGCCTCAGGTGTCCAGGAACTAGCTCAGATTCCCCCCTTAATTTAGGTTTGGGAACTGCAACCTAACAGGGTCGGGAGGAGGAACCGGGTAGGAAGGAAGTTAAGCCCTAGCCGAGCAGCCGGCAGTGATGAGACCCTCACAGAGAGTAAGCAGCCTGCGGTGGCATACATAGCCTCTGAGGGTGGCTGCCAGGCCTGCCTGAGTTTGAAGGACAAAGGCTGGTCCCTGAAAGTTCCAGGTCACCGAACAAAGATCCCACTCAAGATTGCACAGAGAACTCTGCCTCCAAGAGGGAGGGTGCAGATGTTTTGAAGTACAGTCCTGTGAGAAATTCTGTCAGCTCTTTGACACTCCTTCCCAGAGTCTCCACAGACCACTGTCTTTTTCCTGAAGCTTAGAGGGGCCTGGCTGTCAGCCATGAGGGGGATTCTCAAGATATTTTCCCCCAAAGTAGGAAAAGGCCCAGTGGTGATGTGTGTGAAGGGTTCTCTATACCCTGGCTAATAAAACCGGAGGACATAGCTATCTATGTGTTCCCCTCCCCCCACACCCGGTTTGGTTTACTCTGGGTGCATTTATGGAATTATTTCTTGATACACTCCATGAGCGGCGCTTTTTGTTTTTTAAACCCTAGAAGGATGAGGCAGAAATAAGAAAATGTCTTTGGTACTTTGAAGGAAATGACAGTTTCCCTTCCTGGAGTCAGAGAAGATGAAAAGAGAAATGCGCAGTCTCCCCCTGGTGGTCAGTAGGGGGCACAACACTGGGAAGTGTCTAGACGGCAGGCTGTGTGAACTATCAGAAGACACCTCTAAACGGCAGCTGTATGGCTGAGTGCCAACTGGGGGAAGAGGTGGCATCACTTTCCCCATTTTGTGTTATCAAGGTAACAAGCCATGGTGGGAGGGAGGTGACAGGCCAAGTCCCTAATGATCAGAACTTGCTCTGGGCCCTCTTTCTGTTTGGGTCATTTGATGAGGTGTGTGGTACAAGGAACAGACATGTAGCTATTAGATCCCTGACTGTGGTCTTACTGGTGAGACTGTCCCACCTTCCCAGGCTGCTCTCCACATGAGCTTTGGGGTGACCAGGGAAACTGGAGACCATCACAAATGTCCTTTATCAGATGACTTATCAGTATGAGTTGTGCTACTACAAGAATGGGAAATAATATACAAAAATGTCAGTGCTTAGGAAGGACAAATATATCTATTAAGAGGCACTGAAGGGGAGGCCAGACTGAGCTATATAGTGAGACCCTGTCTCAAAAGAGACAGACAACCCTCAATTGTCAAAGTCATGGGAATCAAGGATTTTTTTTCCAGATAAGGAAATTGGGGCTCAGTGACATTATACTCAGAATGAGGCAAAAAGTCCCAGAGTGAAAGTGTGGGACCTCTGGCCTAGATGTCAAAGGCCTTTAGAGGCATGGTGCCATGCTAAGGAATTACTGTGGTTGTGTGTTAGAGACCTGATCCTTCTCTGCCTTCAGTGTAGGTTTGCAGGGACAAGAAGCTCTTCTTTGGCGCCCACACCTGCCACCTTCTTGCCTCACACCTGTGCTGGTCAGTGAGTGGGGAGTGCTGCTCAGAGCTGGTCGGGTCAGCCCTGACACCTGTTCCGAGGAGCAGCACATCCCTAGGCTGGTAGGAAACGGGGAAGAGGACAGCCCCTCTGAGCAGGAAGCACAGCTTTTGTCTTTCTGTCTGAGACAGATCTCATTGAACAGCCCAGGCTGGCCTGGAAGTCAGTGTATCCCAGACTGTCCTCAGCTCCTCTTGCCTCAGCATCCTAGGGGTTGAGATTACATGTGCGAACCAGCACGCCCAGAGGAAGTGCTTAGAGCAGTCAACTCCTCTGCGGAGTGTCCTTCAGAAACAAAGACGATGCCATGGGAGCAGGAAGACAGCTCACGACAGAGGGCTGAGGCAGAGAGGAGCCATGGTTTATGGATGCAGCCTTCGGAACCCCTGGATTCCACTTTACAGAAAGGCCTGACCCCGCTGTCAGGTCAAATATCCTTGTGTTCATGTAAGCCTGGCTCTGCAGTGCGGTGAGTTTCTGTCTCTGTCTACTTGTGCCTGATTCACAAGGGAGGAAAGTGAAGCACTGAGACTGTGTGACTTGTTCGGGTCATACAGCCGACTGGCTCCATAGCCTTTGTCCCCAGTGACTGTCATGGGGTGCTACTGACTTCTCTGTGTGCTCAAGGATGGCTCAAGACCTTCTGGGATTGCCTTACAGTCCTCATCTTGTTCTGCCACCCACTCATCAATATGCTGCCCAGTGGGCCACTTGCTAGGTACTGTACCTCCCCATCACCTCCCTGCTCTGAGCATCTGTCTGTTCAGTCACAAATAACCACCTGATCCTCCAACCTCCTCTGGGAAGAAGGGAGTCCTCTCTCTGTTGTGCTACACATGAATACACATTATACAATGTCTCATGTAGCCCAGGCTGGACTCAGACTGGCCGTGTAGCTGCTGTTGATCCTTCTGCCTCTCCCTCTTGAGTGCTGGGAGATTGCAAGCATGAGGTATTAGTGACCTAACTTGGGGCTCTATGGATGCTAGGTAAGAGCTCTACCATCCAAGCTACGTCTCTTTCCTGCCTCTTTCCACATGACCCGCCCTCCCTTGCCAAAGGACATCCAGAAGTGACTTTCTGGAATTGGGAAGAAAAATGATCTGGGGATGAAATATAAATGACATCGCAGAAAGCCACTGTGTTCCACAGTCTTGTGCATTCAAGGCACCAAAACTGGAGCATCTCTTGAAGGTCCCCAGGGCCCACGGTGTGTGCCCTTTTCCCCCCCTCAGTGATGTCAGACTGGGAGGCATAGTTTCCTCCCTCAAAGTCATCTGTCAGCGGTCACCATGAAGCCAGCGGCCAGGAACTGTAGTTAGCAGCAGCAGCAGCAGCAAGGGAAGGACAGACTGGCAGTTCAGATAAACCTGGAGAGTCCACAGCCTTTGTCAAGTTTATTTTATTAAAATATATAGGACTGAATATTGATGGGCCCCGAGACAGGAACCACCCTCCCAGGCTGCACTCAAGGGAGACGCTTCTGCCATGCAGACATGCGGCCAGTCTGTGTCCCTGCAAGGGGGGACAGACCCTTCCTGGTTGGGCGTGCAGCCAGAGGCTAAGAGGTGGGGTGGGTGAGAGCTGAATAGTAACTTTCTCCCTTGGCCTTGGCTTCTCATCAGCATAGGAAACCCAGTGGGAGGGGCCAGGCTGGAGGAGGGGAGGTGCCTGAGCCAGGGAAAGCTGATGGCTTCTATATTGGGGTAAAGGGGCCCCCAGTCAGGATGGAGCTGGGGTCAGTGCAGCCCTGAGACGGGGACCCCCCTTCGCCAGGGGCTGACCTTCTAGGGGGAACACCCATAGACTCTCAGAGCTGGGCCTGAGCAGAGACTGGGCTGCTGTTGATGGAATGTACTTTGTGGGAATGTTCCTTTGGGGAACATGCTGCCTGGGACTTAGTCCCTTATGGGGGAGGCCTGGGCAGGCAGGAGCAGCTCTCTCTCCTCCTGAGGGTCTGCCGACCTGTTGCCTGGTCACAGGCCCCCAGCTCTCACGGCTAGCTTCAGCTTAGAGCTGGCGACATGGCCTCCCATCCCCAGGGGGCAGCCCAGGCAAGCACAGTCCTTGGGTTTGTGCTTTAGAATGTTGGCGAGCTGGGCTGGGAAAGAGCTCTGAGACCCCAAGGCTCTGAGGCACAGGATGGATTCCGAGCATCTTCCTCATGCCACCGAGTCAGGGTTGAGGAGACTCAGGTTTCCCCTGGTCAGGGGCCCCTGCCTCCCCTTGTGGGCATGGCCTGAGCTGTTAGGGTGTTTGTGCTTTTTGTTGGGTTGGGATGAGCCTGTTCAAGGGCAGCCACAGAGCTGCACATGATCCACTGTGCCAAGGAACTGGGTGGCAAGTGGCCAGGGAAGAGGAGGGGAATACCCCTACCAGGCCTTTCCCATAACAGTCCAGCTTCTTGGTTATCTGTTCCTGAGCCAGGTGACCCCCGCCCCCCAGAACCAAAGAGTACCTTGGAGAGGCAAGCCTGGTGCTGGGAGTTGTAAGAGCTCCGCCCACCACATCTCCATTGGCCAGTTGATGGTCCATTACCCAATAGTGTGGACAAATTGTTCCCCCAGCTTCTCCAAAAACCTCGATCCTGCCGTGTTCTTAAAGGACACAGCCCAGTGGTACCTCACGATCTAAGATCACCCCAAAATAGGTGACCTGGTACTTGGGTTCCAGGACCCCAAACGCGCATCAGCGTGAAGCTGCAGGTTCAGCTTCTATCATTATTTCTCCCCTACCCAGACCTCTTCCCTCTGGGCCCTGCAGAGTTTCTGGGAGCTTCCTAGGAACATGGGTCCATGGGCAGGGAGTAGCCTGGTCTCCCAAGTGGTAGAAAGGACACAAGGGACCCCCCAGAGGTAGTCCCATTTATTGACCTGGGAAGAACTGGGGGTACCTTCTGGCTGCTACCTCCTCTGCCAAGTCAGAGGAACCGTGTGTGTGTGTGTGTGTGTGTGTGTGTGTGTGTGTGTGTGTGTGTGAGAGAGAGAGAGAGAGAGAGAGAGAGAGAGAGAGAGAGAGAGAGAGAGAGAGACTGTGTCTGTCTTTCTTGGGAGTAAACTGCTCAGTTTTTGCAAATATATTAGAAAAATGTTTCTCATAGAGGCTGCTTGTATGAGGCAGGATTGAGGCTTCTCCAGGCTGAGAAGCAATGACCACTCAGGGTCCCCTCCCATGTGTCCTAGATGACATTCTCAAACAGCTGCATGGAGTTCATGATGTTCTCGTCCTGTATGAAGAAAGGAGAGAGGCTGGTCAGGAGCTGGTGGCAGGGCAGTGGTATTCCCCAGTCCTGACCAGCTGCAGATTCCTGTCAGGGAATATGTCTCACTGGGTAGATGGGGTACCGGGGGCTAGAGAAATGGGGAGTAGCTGATCCCAGAGCCCAAGTGGCAAGGTGCAGCCTGTCATGCTTAGGGATGGACTGCAGGGCCTGGTCATGGCTGATGCACAAAAATCTCCTAGCTGCAAGTCAGGTCAGGGACCGGGGCTGATTGAGAGGCAGGAGGTGGTGGTGTGTGTTCCCTGTCTCCATGGCTCTGACCTCCAGCAGCAGGTACAAGAAAGCTCTAGGTGCCTTAGTGTGATTCTGTCTGGGGGCGCACCGGGCTAATCACCCCTCTGCTGACCCACATTTGCTCTCTAATTGGAGAGGACATGAGAGAAGCTGAGAGAGGGTCAGGGAGTCAGGATTGGGTAGAGGAGGGAGAAGGAAAGTTCAGGGGACACCAAGGAGATGGACTCAGGAAAGACGGAAGTTTCCCAGAAAGTGGGGCCTGAGGACAGCTAATGACATCCTCCATGTGCCCTGGCAGGAACAGGATCGTGTGTGTGAGGGAGGGAGGGAGGGGAATACAGAGAAAGAGAGAGAAAGACATGCACACGTGCGCACATATACACACACACAAATGCACACACTTACACACACACAAACACAGAGACTCCAAGCCCAGAACCAGATGCCACCTACCTTCTGACAGGTCTCCAGAAACTCGTCAATGGTCACCACTCCATCCTGGTTCCTGTCCATTTTCTGCAACCCAAACCATGCTCAAGGTAAGCCTGTCTCCCTTAGGGCCTTCCCCTACTCCAGCTTGAGTACACTGTTGGAGTTGGGGTGGGGCCTTCTTCCAATTCAACTGGTCCCTCTATTTCCCATCCTTTCCAGCCAACCTTACTCTAAATATCTCCCCAGGTGGCCTGATTAGGGGCTCTTTGCTGGCTTACCTTAGTGTCCCAGCATCCCCTCTGTGCCTATTTAACCCCTCAACTTTGGGACAAAGCCAGCACTTTAGAGGCACAGAATACACAAGTAAAATGAAACCATTGGTTCCTTCCGTGCCTCCAGAATGGGGGCAACTTCAGCACTATTCAGGTAGGGTGGGAGGAGGGGAGCTTGCTTCAAATATAACCCAAAAGGCACTAAAACACTGGTTCTCGTGTGGGTGCCAGCTGCCTCTACACGTAGGGGCCCAGAATACTTCATTTTCCAGATGAAGTTCATTGGGACAGGGCCTGGGTTTCATTCATTCCCCCAAAGGACTCCGACAATCAGCTAGGGAGGGGAGCCCAGCTGCATTTCTTCACTGGCATTGGCCGAAGGCTCAGCGAGGGTAGGAGGCCTCACTAGGGTTGCTCCTCCCCCCTCGAAGGTCAGGGCTCACACACCTGGAAGAACCTCTCCACATGCTCCAGGGGTGCGTCCTCCCGCAGGATGGGGTAGGTGTGGCGGCCCATCATGTCATAGATAGATTTCATGATGGCCAACATCTCCTGGAAGACAGAGGACTGCATGAGCTGCTTCCACTGCAGGATGCCTGGGGGTTTGAATGTTACCTCCAAGGGACAAGTGACCACCAGGTCAGCGGTGAGTGAGTCTGAGGTGCCTGGGAGCTACAGAGAGTGAGCTGGTCCCTCCTATCCAATGACTGCCAAGAGAAACTGGAGATAGATTTTGATGTATCTGTCTCCAAGACAAGAAACTATAGTGACTATTTCAGATAAAAATGTGCCGGGCGGTGGTGGCGCACGCCTTTAATCCCAGCACTTGGGAGGCAGAGGCAGGCGATCTCTGTGAGTTCGAGACCAGCCTGGTCTACAGAGCTAGTTCCAGGACAGGCTCCAAAGCCACAGAAAAACCCTGTCTCAAAAAACCAAAAAAAAAAAAATGTTTGGGCCAAACCAGACTACCAAGGGATTGATGGTGTGGCAAGGTCACTAGGCAGGGCTGAGAATCACCAAGCTAGTGGCATCAGGAGAAAAGGGAAGCCAGGAGCTCAGGAGAGTGGGGACGGGCAGGTCTGCCAACCTAAAGTACCTCTTTGGTGATGTAACCGTCCTTGTTGATGTCATAGAGGTTGAAGGCCCACTTGAGCTTCTCGTGGACTGTCCCTCGGAGCAGGATGGAGAGCCCAACCACGAAGTCCTGTCGAGGAGAGGGAGGGTGAAGGACAGCAGCCATGGCCGGGGCTCCCTTTCGAGCCCACCAGGTGACTCCCACTGAGAGTCACACTCCTTCAAATGAGGGTCTTCCACAGTCGAGTGGCAGATATGTCCATTCAGGAGGCGGTCAGCATGTGAGCGTGTGTGCACGTGTGCAAGGATATCTGTCCTTCTGTGTGTGAGCACATGCATAACTGTGCCTGTGTACCCGCGGCAGTGTGTGTATGCGCGTGCGTGTGTGTACACACAGTCGTCAATACGGAGGCCAGCAGAGATCCAGCTGTTAGTTTGGTGTCGTGTGCACATTTCCTGCCTTTCTGCTGTCTGGGTGCTCCTTCAGCACGGGGAGAGTTCTACTTTAGTCCACTCAGCATCCATAAGTCAAAGGTCCCCAGACACAGTTTAACAAGCTGAGTGCACAGTGTTCAGAGTCAAACTGGCAGGCTGCTGTCCCCTGTGGGCTGTGACAGTGGACATGACAAGATGCGACTGCTCACACAGTTGCTGCGTACAGAGTCCAGCTGGAAGGTACAAGAAGCAAGCCCTCTTCCCCTCCCCACCACAGGGTCCTCTTTGGCTATTCTGAAAGGAAGGCCTGTCCCGGGAAACTGCCCACGGAGGCTGCAGAGGGACAGGGTACGACCTCAAAGGACTCAGTCCCTACTCCCAGATTAGACTTCCTGGCCACAAGGAAGCCCATACCACAAGAAGGCAAGACCAAGGGAAACATAACAGCAATTTGTAAGGAGCAGAACATTCCAGAAGGGAAAAAAAAACTGATGAAAACAAGGAGATGCAGAGGTTAGAAACCTGGCATGCCTTACAATAAAAACAGGACATTGCTTATAAAAGAGGAGAGGGGAACGATCGAAGATCAAGACCAGAAAGAGCTCGCTGGTTGGTAAGGATCAAAAACGACAAAAGAAGGTTTGGGGGTCTTCCAAGAAGTGGACACACACACACACCACACACACACACACACACACACACACACACACACACACACACACACACACACACAGAGAGAGAGAGAGAGAGAGAGAGAGAGAGAGAGAGAGAGAGAGAGAGAGAGATCCCGGGGGACAGTGCCAGGGCAGAAACTCCAGGCAGAACCAGAGAAAATGCAGCAAAGTGAGTCAGGGAAATTGGGAAAGATTTTCCCAAAGACAAAGCTAAGTTCCCAGGCCCCACCTCCATCCTGAGACTGGCACAGTGTGTGAGATCAACCCACAGCACAGGTCCTGGTGAGGCTCAGAAAAACTGGCTGCCAAGAGAGGGTTTCCAGAGAGAAACACAAAGCCAACTGGGAGAAACCAATATCAGTCATCCATCCATCCATCCATCCATCCATCCATCCATCCGTCCGTCCGTCCGTCCGTCATCCTTGTCAATAAGGCCCCACACACCTGATCAGAATCATCTGGTGGGGCTTGTTGAACAGTAGCCCTGAGGAACTGAAGCCTGAGAAACAACCTCCCGGAAGTTCTAGTTCATGCAGCAGGTGAAAGAGAGGAAGGGTAAAAGTATTTCCGGATATCCAGTGGCTCAAAAGTCACTTCCCACACACTCTTTCCAAGAAGCTGCTGGAAGACACACCCTTGAAAAGAGAGCAAAGCCAGGAAGAAGTTAAGAGATTTTCCAGTCTGGGGGACTGGGCTGGGGTGGGGGAATAAAGGAAGTGGGCCCAAGGGGGCCTGATGGAGCTGGGGATCCCTCAGTCACTTTACAATCTGAATCCTGCAGTCAGTTGTCGAGAGGAGGATGGGAAACGTGTGTGCTCGGGACGGCTGAAGACATCACATCTAAACAGGACAGCCCAGAAGAGCCATGGAAACATGTTAAAAGGACACTGCCCTGTCAGTGTACTGGTCTTGGAAGTCATGAATAAAAAACTCAAAGGAGAAGCAAGGTGCTATTTCTCATACTTTTAGGCTGGGAAATGATCACCAAAGTGTGGGTGTGGTTTACCCAAGCAAGGAAGATTCAAAGTCATCCCTGAAGCCATGACAATCCAGCCCCACCCCTCTGCCCATCCCACAGGCTTTCCCAGTAGGAGGATGAGGGGTGTGGTGTCTGCTTGGGTGCAATCTTCTCAAGTAGACCACTAGGGGGCACTAGCACCCTCCTCTCTTCTAGAAACCTTGCGTTTAGCCACACAGCCAGCTGCTAACAGAGCACTCACTGACTGTCGCTGCAAGGCCACTGGAGGGAGGGCCCATTTGTCAAGCAGCATATTTTCAAGTGTGACCACCACCAGCCTTAACTCCAGGCTCAAAGGTGTAAGCCCCAAAGAGGCACCCAGGTCACATGCAGGTTTCTAAGACTGGTAAGAGCTAAGGGTGATTGTTGGGCTGCAGGCCAACCTGGGATGATGTTCACACCATATTAGGGAGGCCAACTTGGTCAGTAACATGGAAGCCGTTATAGGGTTGGGGTTGGGGGTACAGTACAAAGACGTGGCTACGCCCTCTAGACACCTGACAGCTTCACTTTCCAAATGAGCAGCTTGTCCAGATGCCATTTTCAAGCTGGCTACCCAGAGGCACCCATAGTTACTGAAGTGTTTGGAAAGCTCTGTGCTTTCCTGATAAGACGCACTAGCTGAATCAGAAAGAGCTTTTGTAGCATGGACTGTTAAGGTACATCCATGTTCAGCACCGTCCACAGCAGGTGGACGGCGGGAGGGACCTGGGGCCACATCCATGTTCAGCACTGTCTACAGCAGGTGGACGGTGGGAGGGACCTGGGACCACATCCTCTCAGTTCAAATGGGGTTCACTAGTTTTTGTTGCTGTTGTCATTTTGTCAAAGGATGAGAAGTTGTAATATATTTTTTCCCCCGGAAGGTTCTGAGGTGTTGAGTTGGGTCGAGTGTCTGCCAGAGTGCCCTCCACCCACCTGAGAGGACAATTCTAGACTCCGGGGATACCAGCCCATGGTACATGGAGGATGGAGCAATGGAGATATGTGCCCCCTCCCTTCTTCCAGAAAGCTTCCCAGAGCAGAATGCCACAACCAGGAAGTTCCTCAGGGGATGGAAGCCGGAGGGATTCATTTCACACACAGAGAAGTATGTAGAAGACTAGAAGATATCAGTGCTGGATGAGAAGGTGCCGGAGGCCCCATCCCAGGCACTGACACATCCTGCTTCCCAGACACATCACCTACCCAAGATCCCTCTCTGTGCCACATAGGAAGGGTCCACAGGGACAGTAAGTGATGGTCACAGGAGGGGTAGGCACCATGATCTTCCTGGTCCATGAGCACACAGGGGTCCTGGGAAGCTGACTGAAGAGCTCATTGATGAGTAGGAGAAGCTTCCCCACATGGCTGTAGCTGGGCACCTCTCAAAGAATTCCTTTCCCTACTTCTCCAAGAGGCTCTGGCCTCAGGCGGGAACCCCAGGAACTGGCCACAGAGGAAGCCTGGGGAGCCACATCTTCCCTGCTAGCTCCCTGTTCTCATTGTGTTGTTCATGTTGCACTGACTTTGGTGTTTTAGGTGTTAACGAAAAGCAGTGGTAACAACCCTGTGCGTATACAGGGACAGTGGACCTTCTGGTCAGGGTGGGGGGCTGTGGTCACAGAGCTGAACCCAGGCTCCCAGGCCCATCCAGTGTATCTCTGTGGCTGATGCTGTGTAAAAATAACCCAGTGGCATTATTGACAAGTTATTATTACCCCAGCCTGGCTGTCCATGGCCTTTCTGAGCTGTGCGCTTGCTAGACCGCTTTCCTGCTGGCCGCCCTTGGCCTTGGAAGCCAAGCTGGGGCACTTATCGATCAGGCTAGCTCTCAGTGAGATCCTCTCTGAAGAGGTTTCAGCTTTTTCTCTTGTAGCTATTTTTAGGGACCTGGGCTCCACAGATGGGGCCTGTCTCAAATGACTGCATGTGGCCAGGCCTGGGAGGAACCCAGGCTACCACTGCCCATGGGGAGCCCGGGCTGTCTGGATTGACGTGGGGGGTTCTGGCTTCTCTTTCCCCACTCTGAGCAACACTGGCCATCACTCATGGTGTTTGGCTAGGATGACAATCTAGAGGCTTCAAGCCCACTCCACATGTTCTCTGGGTGTTTCTGACCCTTTTGCTTAGCAATAAGGTCAGGGAACAATGAAACTCCACTAACCTTGGCCCATTTGAGAGCTAGGCATGGCAGCTCATGGCTGTACTCCTGGAATTCTGTGGGGAATGGAGGAGGATTATGAGTTTGAGGCCAGACTGGATGATACAGAGAGACCTGGTCTCAAAGAAACAAAGACAAGGGCTGGTGAGGTGGCAAAGGTGGAGCCTGGGAATCTGAGTTCAAGCCCCAGGGCCCACATGATGGGAGAAGACTGACTCCTGCCAACTGCCCACTAACCTCCACATACTTGCTATGACATGTGCCCCTCCCCAAATATGTGATATATTAATTTCTAAAAATCCTTGACCTCCTTTAAAAATATAGATTTGTGTTGGGTCACTGCTAGCTGAGGGTGTATTGGCAGCTTCCTTGGCTGACTAGCTACGTTAGATGCAAACTCACAGAACGGAAGAGAAAGCTAGCCAACTGTCAGGAGTCCACTTGTGTTCTGAGGGGACCACTCTGGAGACCTCGGGGGCAGGACATACAGGTCAGTGGGACCTACCTCAAAGTGGATGGCCCCGTTCCCATCAGCATCGAAGGCATTGAAGAGGAAGTGTGCGTAGGTGGTGGCATCTGGAGGGAGAAAGGGCAAGGTTGGAGTTTGGTTATCGGCAAGTCTGTTCCAATCTCAGACAGTCCTGCCTGGGGCTCAGGCCCAGTGAGCGCTCCTCTCTGGTCGGTCAGAAGCAGCATCAGGGCCTCCATAAAGGAAGGGGTGGCTAGGAAGGTGGGAATGGTCATAAGCCCCTACACCCCAGAGAAGGGAGGAAGTCAGGGCTTGGAAGTAGTAGGGAGGGGGTTGGCTGTGGACTTACCTCCCTGAGGGAAGAACTGTGAGTAAATGAGTTTGAAGGTCTCTTCATCCACCAGGCCCGTGGGACACT
Organism: Ondatra zibethicus; assembly: GCA_004026605.1. Taxonomy (NCBI): domain Eukaryota; kingdom Metazoa; phylum Chordata; class Mammalia; order Rodentia; family Cricetidae; genus Ondatra; species Ondatra zibethicus. The sequence continues at coordinate 9,971 of PVIU01003202.1, read as the reverse complement.
CCTGCAGTGAGAAGCCATACCTCTCAGTGGCTTTAGCTACTCCTGGCTCCATGCCTGACTCCACAGGGCTGACCTCTCTCCACCCTTTGGGAGGATGAGGTGCCCACTATCTGAGGAACAGTTGTGCCCCTCTGAGCCCTGGGCAGGCAGAAGACACAGTAGACAGGGTTGTGGAGGCTGTTCGCTTCATGCCGATGCTGTCCCAATTGGTACAACATTGGAGGCTCTCACAGAAGAGCATGGTGGCTTTCACAATATCCATTCTGAACCCCCCAATAACTCTTCCATAAAATATGAGCCCTGAAAACAACCCCATTTCCTGGTTAGGAGACAGAAGATGGAGAGATAGAGTCTCTCTCTCTCTCTCTCTCTTTCTCTCTCTCTCTCTTGACTCTAATGGGGACTGGGGACACAGGGGCACTTACATTCTTGAAGCCTCGGTAAAGGGACTGCAGCTCCTTCTTGGTGAACTTGGTTAGGGCCTGCAGCTGGTCTAAGCCTTCTGGCTGGTGGCGTACTGTGGACAACTCCAGTTCACTGTCACTGCTGTCTGGAGGAGGACACAGACCCAGCAGGGAGAGAGACATGTGGTGTGGGCAGGAACTAGGACACAGGCAGAAGGAGAGGGTGGAGGGACTCTTCTTGTGTGACTACCCTGTACAGCCGTGCCGACTGTGCACAGCACAGAGGGAGGGGCCGTGATGGAGTTGTGCCTTTTGGCTGCTCTAAGCCTCTGTTCCTCCATAGCATGGCTCCTCTATTCCTGAACATATCTACTCCTCAGCCACATGGGGGAGGGAAGAGAGGGGGAGACATGAGAGAAAGATCTCACAGCAAGATACTATCTTTAGACTGTCTCTTCCATGCAGCCCCCCTTGATCTCATCAGGAATGGGAAGGCATCCATCTTGGTCCACCCCAGCCTGATAAACTTGCTGTGTAGCTGGGTAAGGGCAAGGTCATTATTTTCATTTCTGTTAAAATAAACAAACAAAACAGCACACCAGGGTGTGTCAGGGTTGCCTTGAGGTAGAATGAGACTTCTGGTGATCTTTCCTAATTATCCAATCTGCCCCCCCAATACATTTTCTTGGGAGTAGCATGCATCTTGTTCACAAAACAAAGTAAAAGCTCTGGACAAGAGAACTGCAACTGCCTGCCCCTTTGTGGGTGACATGTTCTCAAAATGCTTCATCTTCTGCTGGCACAGGTGTAGAAGATCCTTTATACCACAACCATGTCTCTACCAACAAGGTCAGCCAGAGACTGTACAACCTGCCTGCTGGGCCTCGGGGCAGCCTGCACACGGGGCAGAAGCACGTGATGTTTCCCCGGCCAACCACATACCCTGGCTCCTCGGTGAAGAAGTTATCTCTCCCGTCTCTCATGTTTCTGTGCTTCTGCTTCATCGAGAACAGCGGTTCTCAACCTTCCTAATGCGGTGACCCTTTAACACAGTTCCTGATGTTGTGGTGACCCCCAACTATAAAGTTATTTTGTTGATACTTTATAACTGTAATTTTGCTACTGTTATGAATCATAATGTCAATATCTGTTTTCTGATGGTCTTAGGTGACCCCTGTGGAAGGGTTGTTCCACCCACTGAAGGGGTCATGACTCATAGGTTGAGAAACCACTGATTTAGAGGCTGCACCCAAGGGGAAATTCCCCAAAGTGCTTTCCGGACCATGTACCTGTATGTTCTCCCTCCTGCTCCATGCTGCGGTGCCCTGTCCCTGGTTAAGGTGAACCCTCCCATGTGGGCAGTGGGTTCTGCTACTCAAGCCTGAGCCCCTTCTCCATGTCTTTCCCCTTCTCTCTGGTCATTCCTACCTTCATATGAACATACTGGGCTTTAAACTGTCTTGTGATACTGAACTTGAATGCAGCACCTTATGCGGGTTTGGTAAGTGCTCTACCACTAATCTGTACCCAAGCCCTAGACACACCGTTAAATCTGGCTGCCTATCAAATGAAGCCTTGGCAAGTCACATGTGAGCCTGCAATGCCACTCTGGTTGGTGTCCCATGAGGATCTGTCCCCAGATAGGGTCACCTGTACAAGGAAGCTCATGGCAACAGTGAGGCTTTTGTGTATTTCATTGTTTTTAAACAGATGGGGAGCCAGAGACATCTTTGTCTATCATAGCAGGATGGGCAGACAGATGTGGAGGGCACACCCCAAGGAGGAGCCTTCAGTGTGCAATGTGCAGGCTGCCCCGAGGCCCAGCAGGCAGGTTGTACAGTCTATGGCCAACCTTGTTGGTAGAGACATGGTTGTGGTATAAAGGATCTTCTACAGAGCAGCCTGGAAGCTGGAAGGAAGGGCTTGCCTTCTTTAAGAGGGAGGCTTTTTAAATTTTTATAAAAATGCCCAGTAACATGCTTTCTCCAGAAACGATACTTGGAGACGAAAGCCCAGGTGGGTGAGACTAAGACGGGAGAGGAAGGATAAGAAAATCAGAAATTTTATGATGAGAAGATCATTTCATCCTGAAAGTGGAATAATACAAAATATACTACATCACTTAAACATAGCTGTTAAATATCTGAAGCAAAGTAAATAAGTAAATAAAAAAATCAGAACTACAGGGAGGAACAAATACAGCACAGCCACATTTGAAAATATAAACATTCTTTTTCAGTAACTGGCACACACAGATATAAAAGATTTAGAAACCACTATCAACCAATTTGATCTAATTAATATTTATAGAACACTATACAGAGAATGTAGAATATACTTTCTTTTCAAAAGCCTACTCTGCGGTTGCCAGGATATACCAGATGCTGGTATATAAAACGGATCTGACCATGGTGGTAATAAGTTAAAATTCAAGTAAATGTTTAGAAAAATCTTAAGTGCTTGAAAATGAAACAATACACTTGTAATGAGCCCACAGATTGGAGAAGGAAAATTACAAGGTGAAGTTTGATCTGAGTGATGGTGAAGACATGGACTGTCAAGATCTGCTGAGTACGGGAAAAGTTGTGTTCAGAGAGAATATCATAGCCTTTAAATTCTTCTATCAGGCCAGGCATGGTGGCACATGTCTTTAATCCCAGCACTTGGGAGGCAGAGGCAGGCAGATCTCTGTGAGTTCAAAGCCATCCTGGGCTATAAAGCGAGTTCTAGGACAGCTAGGGCTGTTACACAGAGAAACCCTATCTTGAAAAATAAAGAAGGAGGAGGAAGAAGAAGAAAGAAGATAGGTACCCAGGCATAGTGACCCATGATTGTAATTCCAGCACTCAGGAGACTGAGGCAGGAGGCTTGCCATGAGTTCCAGGCCATTCTGGGTTACAGAGTAAAACTCTACCTCAAAAAAAGTCAAAAGAAGATAGTAGGTTCAAGGCTAGCCTGATCTACAAAGTGAGTTCCAGGACAGCCCAAGGCTACACAGAAAGTCCTGTCTCAAAACAAACAAACAGCAACCAAAAAGAAAGAAAGAAAGGAAAGAACAAAGAAGGTGGGATGAAGAGCAAAGATGCAGGCGTTTAGATCTGAGCCTTTCAGGGGAAATCTCCTCAGCTGGTGCAGCGCTTGCTGTGCGAGCAAGAGGACCCAGCTCCATTTCAAGGGAAACCAGATGTGTGGGGCCAGTGAGGGGGCTCCATGGGCACAGATACTTGTAAGCACATCTGATGACCTAAGTGTGGCTCCCAGGAACCCAGACATAGGGTCAGACATGGTGTAACATTCTTCTGTAATTCTAATACTCCTACCGTAAGATGGGAGGTGGAGACTGAAGAGCTGCCTGGGAGCTATGAAGTTGTGTAGCACCTAGACTCCCAAAAACTTGTCCTCTGACCTCTATACAGGCACCATGGCATGTGTACTCCCAAGAACACACCACACACACACACACACACACACACACACACATACACACACACACACACACACAGAGTATAACAAAATAGTTCACAAATTCAAGGTAAATAGAAAAAAGACCGTAAATAAAAACATAAATAGCAGTTGAGTTGTACCAAGCATGCTGACTCGTAGCCTATAATCCTAACACTCAGGAGCCTGCTGCAGGAGGATAGTCCCCAGTTCACAATCAGACTAGGCTACAGTTCCAGACCCTGTCTCAAAACAAACAATGACAACGACAAAACAACAGCAGATGATAATAATGATAGAGAAAAATAAGAGTAGAGCTCAAGAAACAATGAAACAAATCAATATAGAGAAAAACCAATATAGCCAGTAGGAAGTAATAGGCTTGGAAAACTTATTTCTAGTGCACACATCTGATAAGGACTCATGTCCAGATCACGTAACGAACTTCTGTAAGCCAACAATAATAGAACTGATAGCTCCACCTTCTCTGAGAGAAGATATACAAATGATCAGTACAAGAGTTGCCTTCGGCATCAACCTAACACTCAAAGAAATGCAAATGAGCCAATGTAAATGGCAAACCATCCAATCCTCTGTGATGCCCCTGAGATGAATGCATTGAATGTTGGTGAGGGTGGGAATCTCCCAGGAGCTCTTGCTCTATTACGGTAACTATAACACAGTGTACACAACGGACCACTGCTTGGCACTTTCTTATGAAACACTTATCAGACTTACGGCCACAATCACATGGGGCAAATGGGGTTGCACAAAGTCTACAGGAAGACTTGGGCAAGGCGATTTAAGGAAAGCCTTGTTCTTATCAGTGTTTCCAGCAGCAAAACTGAAAGTCACCCCATCAGTTAAAAACATGGAAGTGTGGCCTATTTATTATAAAAGAACAATATTCTCTATTAAAAACAAACAAGGATCCACTTATACATAACAACACAAAGCCATTTCAAAATGTTAAACTGAGACAGCTTTTTCTCAACCCCACATTTAGTAACATCACCCTGAATGGGGCTGCAGGCCCCAGTTTAAGACAATTTGCTCTAGACCAGCCTGATGAGCTAAGTTTGGCTCCCAGGAACCCAATCTGTAGGTCAGATATCCTGCATATCAGATATTCACATTACAATTTATAAGTAGCAAAATTATAGTGAAGTAAGTAGCTATGAAGCAACTATGAGGAACTGTATTAAAGGGTCACAGCATTAGGATGGTTGAGAACCACTGCTCTAGACCTAAGGAAAAGCAAACCCAGATGTACATGGACAAAGCCTAAAACTAAGTGTGTGACGATTAAACAGGTCTGGAACTATCTGCCATGTGCCTGTGCATTGTGTGGGTTATGTGTGTACAGGCGCCCACAGAGGCTAAAATAGGGCCCAGATTCCCTGGAGCTAAAGTCACAGGTGGTTGTGAAAGGAAGGGGAATAGGGAGGAGAGGGAGTGGGGAGGGAAAGAGGGGGAGAGAGATAGAGAGATAATAAATTTTTTAACAGCAAAGCTGGGAATGGTGAGGTGGGGGAGACAGTGTGCAGGCTGAGGTAGAAGGGTTGTGAAGGCCAACCAGGGAGACAGAGAGAGTCTGTGAGACTGTGTCTAGAGAAACCAACAACAGGGGACAAAATGTCCCTGTCCCTGCCCCTTTTAAAGTCAAGCAAATAGTTCTTAAAGGGCCACCAGTGATCCTCACACCCTGATCAACACAGAAATCTTGGTCTCAAAACCTCATAACTGCAACATTAGAAGGGAAGTCGAGCTGCCTTTCACTCTGGAAGACAGACACGAAATCTTGACACAATGTTTGCTAGCTGTGCTCAGCGGTTTTTTGAATTTTTTTTTTAGTGTATGATAATTCAGATCTGGGCGATTAGAAGAAGAGAAAATCATATGAAAATCTTATTGATAACCAAATGTGGTGGTGTGCGCTTATGATCCTGGCACTTGGGAGGCAGAGACCAGAGCAGCAGGAGCTCAAGGCCCAGCCTCAACCACACAGCAAGTCAAGGCCAACCTGAGCTACGCCAGCTGTGCCCAGAGAACTGAGGAGGCTGAGGTGGAAGAAGAGGAGGAGGAGGAGGAGGAGAGGGAGGAGGAGATGAATTCATGAAAGATCAATAGCAGCGCTCTGCAATGGTAAGAGCCACCTGGAAAATGCACTAAAAATAACAAGTAACACCACACAGGCAATACAACTAAGCCACTGAATTAGTAAGGGAAACTCGAAGGACCTCTACAGACAGATACATGACCATGCTGCATGGCGCCACATGACAGTAACATAATACTATAAAGATGGCTAATACTGCAAACACACCATTTCTTCTTAAAGTCATATATATGCATAGTCAATGCAATCCCAATAAAAAATCCAGGGTGGGGATCTGGGAAGATGGGTCAGTTGGTAAAGTGATTGCTGTGCCCCCAGTACCCACATAAAAACACAAGTCAGGTGGCTCATGCATGTAATCCCCGTGGTGGAAGGTGGAGACAGTGGGATTCCTGGGACTCCCTGTCTAGCCAGTCTAGCCTACTTGTCTGCTAAGAAACCTTATCTCAAAAACAAGGTGGCTGATGCATGAGGAATAACATCTGAGGCTGACCGTGCAAATGTATACACACACACACACGCACATGAACACATGCACACACACGTATTCAAGCACACACACATGCACGTGCACGTACACATGTGCATACATGCACGCACTTGCACACACATGAATACACACCCACACATGCACACCCACACATGTGCATATGTGCATGCACGCACACACGCATGTACACACACGCACACACATACACAGGTGCGTGAGTGCACACACATATACACACCCACACCCCACTCCCATGCCTTGGTTGACTCCTTCCTTTCTGTTCAGGATCCCAACCACCATTTTCTAGTTAGGCTGATTCTGCCTTGGATCACACAGTGTCTTCTTCCTAGGATGCCAGAGGACACTTCTACAAACACATTTGTTCCATAACCTTCCCCAAGTCTACTACAAAATCAATCAGTATCCCTCCATCCCCCACCTTCAGCTCAGACTTCACCTCTGACATCTCTCTTCCCTCCCTCTCTCCACTCAGCAATACTGTCCCATAAAGTGCTCCACCCAAACAGTAACATTCTATGTGGTCAGATTTGGAGACAGGGTATGCTGGAGGTCATTGCTGTGGTTTGGATGAGTGTCCCCCAAAGGTTCGGTCGTAACAAGAGATGTCAAGAATGAAGCAGTCCCTAGCCACTGAATGGGCCAGGGTAGGGGAGGAAGAGTTTTGGGTTTAGAGTTACTCAGAAGGACAAGAGAACAAGCAGGTAGCTAAATGGCTTTTGTGTCATTCACACCCCAGTGTCCCTCCACATTGCTCACCAATGCACCCACTGATGACCAGAGCATGGGACAGCTGAAACCTCTGCCTCTGCCCAGCAGCCCTACTAAATCGCAAGGATCTCGCTGTCTCTGTCCCAGCACTGGGACTCATTAGCTTTGTGGGTTAGGGGACTAAGTTCAGGTACTCATGTTCTCAGGGCAAATACTTTACCAGTTTCCCAAAAGAAATTTTTCTTGATGTTTTAAAAAGTCTGGAGTCCCACAGCATCTGAAACCTTGCAGGCTGGGCTTTTTTGAAAGCTCGTTTAGAGGTTCTAGACATGAACACAGCTACTGGTGGGCCTATTACCCCCCCCCCCGGTTTGGTCTGAGAGTTTGTCCTCTTAGACCAAGCGCACAGGAGAGACACATTGTAAGGGAGGAAGGGGACACCTGCCTGGCCGGCCAGGTCAGTCTAATCAATGCTGGTGATCAACAGGGTAGCAGATGCTGTAGCCAAATCATGACTCACCTGTAGGGGCTTGGGGACCGTGGCTTAGATCTTGGATTCACTAAGAGGACCTACACAGGGCCTGGGGGAGGGGCCTTCTTGGCCTGCTCCAGCAGCTGAACCCAATGAAGCTTCCTTGTTGCTGACACCTCTAGAGGTCTCCTGCATCTTGCCACAGTATGAGGGGAGGCAGAAACAAGAGCAAACCCCCCTCAAACCTCCTCTTGATTTGGCTGAGTATCCCAAAGTTCTTTCTTTGGAACAGATTCCAGAAGCTCTGCCATATTCACCGGCTTCAGTGCCAGTGACCACGACCCTCCCAATATTCTGTCCTCCCCTCCTCCTCAGTGCTGCCGAATTAGGGCCCCTCATGGTGCAGCAGGGGCACTCATGCATCCCACAGTCACCTCTGTGTTCACCATGCCTGGCCAGGGACAGACAGAATGAGCAGAGTGAACAGACAAGCCCCCCCCCCCCGTCACCAGGAGCACTTGGCATAATTAGGGTTGAATCGGATTCTTTAAAAACAGCTCTGTGTTCATCAAGGGGACAGCTCCTAGGCTCACTCACACGAGACCTTTAGATGCAAAGTTTAATTTCACTTATTTTGGGATGTCCCAGGACCACTAAAGTCCTTAATAATCTCCCACACCAGTGACGTTACATCATCCCACGCTGTGGATAGCTGGTGGCTTGAGATAAATCCAAGAAGGATTCTTGCGGATAGGGAAGAAATTGGCTCCAATCACAGTCCTCGGACCCAGGCCTGGAGGGATCCTAGATCTCAGCTCTTGACAGACATAACTGGGCCTGAAATTGGCTGCTAGGGCCTCCTGTTTACAGGGGCTGTGGAAGGTAAGGCTGCTGGGTCTCAGCTGTTACCCAGTCCCCATCATTGTGTGTGTCCTCCAGGCATAACCAACCCATGGGCCACATGAGTTTGAGGATAACCATGAATGGAGTCCAATATGAAAAATTGTAAACTTACTTAAAACGTGAGATTTTTGAAATTTTAGAAACTTTTTCTTGACTCAACATCATGTTGTAATATCAAAATGTTAGACACCGCTGTGACCTGTGACCGAGACCCTGTGATCCCACATTAGAGTCCCATTGATGTCTGTGGAGGGAGTAGAAGCCACGAGACAAGACTTCCAGCTTAGTCTGAGTTGCCTCTTTCCCCTGTAAAGGAACTCTGGACCTTGAGTATTTTCTGAGTTTGTTAGCTTTCCATCACTGTAACAAAATACCGAGGTAAACAGATTACAAGGAAGAAGAGTTTGTTTCCATCATGGTTTGGGATGGTTTAGTCCATGGTCCCCAGGCCCTATTGTTTTGGAGTAACATCACAACAAGAGTACAGGGCCCCCAAAGCCTGTCCACCTCACTGGGGCTGGAATATGAATAGAGAAAAAGAATCTGAGCTCTCAAGGAGACTGGGAGGTAGCTCAGTCAGTAAAGGGTTTGCCAGGCAAACATGAGGACCTGCACCCAATTCCCAGTGCCCTGTAAAAAAGCTGGGTGTGGTGGTTTGCTTTTGATCCAGGTACTAAGGAGGCTGAGACAGGAGGATCTCAATGAGCTCACTGGCTTGCCAGCCTTGCTGAACTGACAAGCTCCACGTTCAGTGAGTGGCCTCATCTCCCACAGGTGAACAGCTCCTGAGGGATGACACTCACACACAGTCCCTTTATGGGCTTCTGTTGTAGAATATTAATTTAAGGTGTGTTACTCTGGTTTATGCTCTGGAAAATTTTTTAATGATGCAAAGATGTGTTTGATTACATTAAATTCACCTGTAGTCCAGAGGCTGCGTCAGCAACTAGCTGACAGGAAGTAGTAGGGAGAGCCAGGTGGAGAAGGGTTTATAAAGGAGGCACGAGAACATCAAACTAAATGGAGAGAAACTCCCAGCGATTCCACTGAAATCAGGAACAAGACAAGGTTGTCCACTCTCTCCATACCTATTCAATATAGTTCTTGAGGTCCTAGCTAGAGCAATAAGACACCAAAGGGAGATCAAGGGATACAAATTGGAAAAGAAGAAGTCAAACTCTCACTGTTTGCTGATGATATGATAGTTTACATAGGTGATCCCAAAAATTCTACCAAGGAACTTCTACAACTCATAAACACATTTAGCAAGGTAGCAGGATACAAGATTAACTCAAAAAAATCAGTAGCCCTCCTGTACACAAATGATAAAAGGACTGAGGAAGAAATCAGAGAATCAACACCCTTCACAATAGCCACAAATGGCATAAAATACCTCGGAGTAACTCTAACCAA